>JAITYT010000431.1:390000-404113 GCA_025433975.1 Liostenogaster flavolineata
AGCTTTCCATCGAATTTATAAAAAGAGACAAGGCCTTCGGAAGAAGTAGGAATACGTAGGTATATCGGAGGTCTTAGACGCAGAGCCCTTTGTCTTATCGAGGACCGAACCTCGAGTTCGAGTGACGCTCGTAAATACAGTGTCGTCAAGCTCCTCGAAATACAAAAAATGGCATTTCCATTGTGAAAATGCGACTTTTACTTTTTTACTTCCTCCCAAGGATGCATTCTCTTGCTCTTATGGCGACCAAATGTTCGGCGACGAAGGTTCTGCTGGTATCTGGAATGCGAAACGACTTACAATACGAGAAACCGTGAATTGAATTTGTTGCGTACCATACAACCGTGACGAGTTGCCGAGTGGTGTGCACCAGGTGGAATGAAAGAGACAGGAGAAAAATGTTCTTTCGGTCCGATTCTTTTGGAGAATACGATTAACACGGTTTTTAAGTTAAAACGTGGCTTTAAATTTTCTCTGCTCTTCTTGCGGTGATATATGCTAATGATTTCCTCTAAAATTGTCGTTCGTCATGTCTGGATGTTTGGTGTAAATCGACGATCGAATGATCGCATTGGTGTCCAAGATCAACTCTCTCTTGTTATCTCAATAAAAGCGTAAGTCGTTCACAACGCATTAGGAATATGAAATAAAATCGAGATGAAATCGCTTAACGGCGCAAGATCTGGAGTTTCCGACAAGAAATTCCGTCCTTCAGATCCCGAGAGGTTGAGTCGCGAGACCGAGATGCCGATGGGCATAGCGCTAGGACCTTCTCTCGATGTTTCCTCGTTTCTTCTCTCATCCAAGATATTTGAGAAGTTGCCTTTACGAGAGGTACCGCCTCACCGTTGTTGCAATTTCCCCTTCTATTTCTTCTCCTTTCTTTCAGCTTTCCTGCATTTTTCTCGAGATGCAAGTTCCGCGAATTCTATGCGAGCCGAGCCAAGAATCATTGCATCGTTATGCGCAGAACGCGAGTAAATAATTCGTAAATAATTCATAAATAATTGACTGTCCGTTCCATTAAGATAATATTTTCTTCGAGTTAGTTTCGACGATCTTCGTGAATTCGTCGATGCGGAAATCTGGCAGAGGCGAAATTTCGCATTTGAAACTTAGGATTATTCGAAACGTACGTCATCAATGTATTGCGATTGGTCGAAATACGTTTATTCTTTTCTTTTTCCTTTTGTAATTACAGACTTCGTTGCGCGTTACGGTGAAACTGTAAAACGAATTTGTGCATAGAGTTAAACAATGTCTCGTTACAGAAATAAGAGGTGCGCCGTAAAATATAGTACAACGCTCAATTAAAACCGATACAGCGAGGGATAATATTATGCCCATCGGAAAATTCTGTTCGTTCTTTAATTAAAAGAAAAGAAGACGTTTTGAATACGTTTATTAATCATTAGTAAACAATATAAATTCCATCGTTACTAATGACCTCTTTCTAACGTGATGGTAATTTTCAACAAGGGGGGTAGTTATTCGGGCCATATAACAGGGTCTCCAATCTTTTTAGATTACACTTACATTCCTAAATAATTTTGGGATTGGATTACTCTACATGATAAAATAAATTTTGGATTTTTTGTAATAATTATGATTTTGCTAGGCAACTGAATTTAAACTTCATTATTAATGAATTCGCTAACAAAATATCAAGAAAAGCTTCTAATTTTCGATATTTTCATTTGCTAAACTCGTGACCCCAAAAATCCTCTACTAGGAAAAGTTTGCTACTAGTAATACTAGGATAATTTGTAAATTTCATTTCTGTAAAATGACTTTTAAGATAAAACTTGAGAGGACATTATCAGAGAGAAGTTTCCGGTAGACCTGACAGCTTTGACTTCGTCAAGGCAAAAAGACCATCAGAGAATTATTATTTTGTAATTGTTCGTTCGTGTTTTTAACGAGTTTCTTACGCGGTGAACGCGCTACATTTTATTGCGAACCGTGTTTCCTACTTCTTTTTCATCCTTATCCTTTGTCCTTTACACTTTCCAGCTTCTCTCGCTCGTTTTCGAAAGTCCTTTGCCAAAAAAAGCGCGTTGTATTGTAAATGTTCGCTCTCCTCGTTCCATGATTTCTCATTCAGCGACATTTTAACGATCCTATGACGCACGAATTTTCGTAATTGTTTTTACGGTCGTTGTACGAGCGACGCGTAGACGTACTGTGCTGCTTTCAATGGGGACTTCGTTTATTTCGAGATTACGTAGAAGTCGTTACAAACTGGTGATGTTCAGTGGGTACCTGAGACGCGTAGAGCAAGAGGTAGATGTTTTACGATTCAAGTTCACAAGAGTGGTGCGTTTCTCTCGTCTGTAAAAATGTTTGAAGTGAAAGAAATATATCTGTCGTCTTTGATAAATTTCGTTGAAACGGTAGCTTCGTGTGCGTTTGAAGACGGATTTATCGTCACTCCAAAATGACAATCTGTTTACAAAGAAAGCTCTTACGCTATCTAAGTGTTGTCTTTGTCTTGTATCGGAAACTTAGTACCGTAATTAAATGCTAAGTTTCTACAAAGGTACTGGACAAGAGAACGTTGTTCTCTACGTCATTGCTAAGGCGCAACTGCCACCCTATTTATCACGTAGAACCTTATAGACATAAACTCGCTTGAATGACGATCACTTATCACGTCGGCTGATAAGTTTTCGGTCTAAAAATAATACCCGGTAATGCGAAATAAAGCCCAGACGTTCCTTTGATATCTTTAGAGTGTCAGCTATCTCTTGCATATATTTACTTTACTTTTTACCAAAACAATTTTGTGGACTTTTTTGATGTTTTGTGATGTAACTACCTCTGATGTAACCTCTTTTGTGCGACCAGAGCGTGGCGCATCAACGATGTTCGTACGACCACATTTAAATTCAGCAAACCAGTCAATAATGGTCGACTTTCCTGGTGCAGAGTCCGGATAACATTTATAAAGCCAAGCTTTCGTTTCAACGGTGTTTTTTCTCATTAAAAAGCAATGTTTTGTCGACACACGAAATTCTTTTTTTTTTCACTAAAACCACTGTAACTTTTGAACCAAACGTCAGATCTTTTGAAGGTCAGTACTTTTTAAAAAAATATTAATTTTGTATTTATGGCGCCATCTGCCTATCAGATCGGAAACTTATCAGCTGATGTGTGATATAGAGGTCGTTCATGACAGTAGCTGAAACGACGGTTAAGATGCCGCACCATCATAAGCTATATAAAGCTAATTTTGCGCTTTGACGCATTTTATAAGCCATAAAGTTTTATGCATCTTTTCCATCTCACCTATGCGGTATTTCCAACTTCATGCGCTACTGCAGACACAGAGACTGACCAATAAGTCATTATTTAACTATTTAAAACCGTTTCTGAACGGCCAAAATGTGTAATAGTTATTCAAATTCATACTTGCCTGTACTACTTGTTCTCTATCAGGCGCCGTACAAACGTCTCTTAAACTAGTCGTAACTGGAAGTCGTTCAAAAACTGTCGGTCTTACATGTTTTGAAATATTCAACTTCTCTTTATATCTACTATATATATCTCCTAACGTACGCATCATACGTAAACACTCATATTTGGGATTAGGTTCATTCTTACACTCAATGCATAATCAGTTCAACTTATAAATATTGTAGATAGATAGATTTTTTATTGCAAGTTCCTAAGGGGATCACAATCTTTTCTTACACATCTCTTTACTACTAACCTTATTCTAAAAAAACGCTCTACCGAGCTCGCAACGAAGAGAGTGAGACCTCCCTCAAACGCAATCCTTAGCCTATTCTTATCCTATCTTATCTCCATTCCTTATCTCCAGCCTTATCTTTAATTCTTATACTATACCCTTCTCTCTCCGGTGGCTTTCGTTTTTCCTGTCCCACTTTCCATACACTCCGATCCTTCCGTCTTCCCCGCACTTATTACCTCCCTCTGTTTCATTTTCACCATCCACTTCTTCCCGTCCCCTCCCAATACTTCCTTCGCCCATTTTCTCCACCTTCCGCCCTTCCCCTTTTCCTTTTCTCCTTCGTATCACTACCACATGAGCTCCTATGTCTCCACACATCCTACAAGGTCTCTCATTTTCAACCTTCTAATACCTCTCCTCTCTTATCTCGTTCCCCAATCTAAACCTCGTTATCCTCTTGCGTCCGTCCCTTCAACTTTTCTAATTTCTTTTGTCAAATCGTTCTTCACGTATACTCCCAGACTCCTTTTCCTTCTCCTTTAATCCCCCCGCCCCCCTCTTTCTCTCACCCCTATCATCATCATCTCGCTCATCGCCCTACCTTGCTTATTCTTTTTTCCCGCCCATAGCACTACATATAGCATTAGATTTTTTCCTAAAGTGTTCAGTTGGTCCGTCAAGTGGGCTAAAAATAAATCTTTCCAGACGACAATGTCTTCGACGAAAGCGCACCCCTGAAGAGCCAATTACTAACGGTTTTAAAGGTCGCTACACTAGAAATTCACTACTCTAGTCCTGGCATTACGTTATTTCCAAGTCGAACTTTGAATTTAGGAATTCACGGAAGACTGGCTTATCGGTCGGTCCAAAATGATAAGGCGTTTGCCAAGAATCTAGAGATTCACGGTTTTTATTCCCCTTAGATCGAATTATTTTCACGTTCTACCGCATCAGTAAATACTGTTTCGTTCCCGTTCGAAGACCGATTTACTATCGATCCAAAATGATGAGGTGTTTACCCGAAAAGCGGCTCGAGATTAATTACTTTACAAATGCCCAAACATTCGTGACTCCTACGAGGATCAGAATCAGGCAGCGTTATTACTTGCGGTTCGTTCAGTCTACATACGGATTCGTCAACCATTTCGTTCGTTTTCGTTCGATGAATAAAAGACGCTTCACCCTTGATAAACCCGTTACTTAAGTTCACGTTCCGTGAGATAGATGTCGCGAAACGACGTTAGTCGATCCACGACGGAAATGAAAAAGCGAACAGCGATACGACTCGTTTTATTTACTGTCTCGTACTCCTCCTCTTCCTTTCCTACTTTTTTTTCTCCCGGTTGACAACCTCGATGTTCATGGTTTGTGGTTTTCACCCTAGCTCTTTTAATTTTCTCCTTTTTTTTTGGTCGACGACCGAGATTTTCACCATGCAATCTCGCGGCGTGGATTTTAAAACCACCAACTGTTAATTATCACGAAATTTTAACCAAATTTCATCCGGATTCTCGTCGCTGCCACTACCCCTAGCTCAACGAACAGCATTGAAGTCGCATGAGTATCACTGTTGCTGATATCGCGATCAAATCAGCCTTTCAGAGTCTCTTGCATCGCTTCTATCTTCGATTCTTCGTCCTCGACCCCTTTTTCATCATCTACTACTTTTTCATCTTTTTTCAATGTTCCTGTCATGACGAGATTTCTTCTCCTCGTTTCAAACCACTGGAAAAAAATGCCTCTTGCTCTCGTCTCTCTCATCAGCCTTCACTCTTCATCCCGGCGTTTTCCTCGCCTGTTGTCTCTCGTTTGTGCATTGGTTCGCGATGCAATTTTCGAACGGTTTACGAAACACACTTTTTCAATGGCCGGCAATTCAATTTTCCAAGCTTATTACGACGTGACGCTTTCGTGGAACCACACAACACTCGATCGTCGATGCCTGTTGCATCGACCTCTTATATATCATAGCTGATCGATTCCGCTCTAATCGAACGAGGCAGAACGGTTGTTTGGCGACGACAAGTAATTACCATCTCGTCGATCGCCAGGACGATTCAATGGGTTCCAAGGGAAGATCATCGAGATTGACCGCGTGCCACTGATGAGAAGAACGAGGAGACTCTAGAGGTTGGGAACACCGCGTTCTTTCTTGCTTAGTGACTGCGGCTGGACGAAAGGAACTGTTGGTCCATAAAACGAAGGACGAGATAAAAGGATGATGACAAGAAACGATGGAAGAAAGAAGAAATGCCGAAGCAAAGAAGGAAGGAAGGAAAGAAGGATAATCCACGTAATGAGCAACTTCATATTTTTTATTTGGATTCGCCTATTCTTTAATTAAATTATTTCTCCTTTTTTATTTCCGGATCTCATCGGCATGCCGATAAGACCTAACGAGATCGAGATTCCTCTTTCTCTTTTTCTTTCTCGGTGTCTTTTTCTTGCTTTGTCGGTTGCCTCCGCAGTGCCCCGCTTCCTACCCTCGTAACGTCATTCGTTACGTAACACGGGGAACTCGACCGGCAAAATGGGATTCCCAACGGCGTTTCGCTTTCCTACCACAGCCGCGGACACGTCGCTGATAATCTCCTTCACCGCGTGGAATCTCGAACGGTGCGATTCCCGACGACGATTCATCCGACCGTTCTAGCTACGCGAAAAATGCGAATCCCAAAGCGTCGTAACGTTCCTCTGACTTTTGGAAGAGTTCGTGCTTCGATTTTGAGCGGAACAGAATTTGAGCGGATAAGAAACTCTAAAGTTTGCTATCACGATCCGATCGATAAAACTTACCTTACGAATATTCATTTTACCGTATACCAACGAAGTCAGTTTAAACATTCCGTAAAGTCTTCACGCATGTGTGACACATGGTTGTGAACGTTTTAAACATTTCGATGTCCTAGAAAACATCGTCTCGGTTGATGATGTTTCCGTCCTATTCATAATGTTCTCGTCTAATTCGTATTATCCTAATGAGATTGTTTAGCTTTTACAATTATAGCGTCAGAAAATAACGTTGTAATTAATCGAAGCCTTTAGTGCGCTATCGCACTTGGACAACGCAATAATAAGCAGCAGAGCAGAGTCAAAGGAACGGAACGTAACTCCTAGACGGACGAATGCCTCCTATGTATTGTTGCTCTCGTAAGCGGCCTTCTTCAGAATCTTAGTGGCTTCTTACGCCCCTATCAGCACTCAGAGAGCATGCGCCTGTATCTCAAAGCGCGTCTCTCAATTAACACGCGCGATAGATTCCAGAACGAAGGAGGAGCGAACGTGTCGAAGGGATTGAGGGAAGAGATAGAGCTGGAAAGATTTTTCCTTTTACGCCTCAGTAAAATGGCGGCGATACCCTCAAATCCACATGGTTCCAGAAGGTCCGCCACGGAGCCAAGGATGGCTCTGTTTCGTCGAGTGCACATGGGGATAACCCTCTGCGGTTGCCCCTAACCACGAACACGATTAATCCTGCTGAAACTAATTCGCTCGGCTGAATTCCCTTTATCCGGCTGTAAGCACTTTGGACCTCTCTCACGCCCAACCCCAACTCCTACCCTCCTGGTTCACCCTCGTCGCGAGGAACGCCACGAGAAACATTACTAATTTGCGGCACTGCCAGCCGTCGTCGTGTAACGCCTGCGCAGACGAGTGTCGTGCCTCCTCAACTTTCGAAGAGCAGCATCTTTGCTCGATTCTACTCTTAAATCTTCACGAAATGTCAATGTCTACAATTTCTACGGCTCCAACGATGTCGTGTTCAAATTGGATCGTGTTGTTGAGTAAGACACTTGGAACGTTATTTTAATTTTGGTTTGGTTTGAACTGGCATGCGTGCCGTACGTCGCGCATTCGATGTACGACATAAATGCAGTGTTAGAAGAAAGCGATTGCGTCTGTAACAAAGTAAGAATGACCAACTTTGCCCTTGAATTTTATCAGCAATTTTAGACGTAGACGGTAATTTATTCGTTGTTTATTGAAAGATCGTCATCCGAGTGTTAAGGTGATCGTATAGGAGATAAAAATTCTGTTACAGTAACTCTGTCGAGTAACACAGTTAACCGTCTTTTTGAAGGATTCGCAGGAAAGGCAAGGAGGAAACACAATGAAATGGAGATGGCTTGATAGAAATATTTTCTGTTACTCTTAAGATTAATCGACGATTGAATGACTGTATGTTACGCCAGGTTATTCCTTGAAACGATTCATAAACGTATCATTAGTTTTTTTTTTTCAGTGTATGATCTGATATTTCTGTCGCTGCCCGTACAAATTCACGACGTCTATATTCCCGAGGGTAAAAATACCTTAAATTTACGATCCACGCAAATACATTGCTTAAGATTTATGAAGCACGATCCTCAGTTGCAAGCCACGCCCTCCAATGATGTTATCTCGAGTGAGCAGACTATCAGGGCGACCTATTGCAGTAAGTTGCCGCTTTTAAAAATATACCCTTTTCGTAATATCAATTTCTTGTGAAAAGCAACATTGACCTATAAAATATTCGTTCATTTTTCGATCAGTCAAACTTTCAAAGAAACTAACCAAACTCGTAAATTTCAAAAATTATGAAATTTCGCAGACATGTAAACGCAAATATTCATCGAACGATTTTCGTTGCTGTGCAAAAACGGTTAAAAAGAATGGAATCATCCCTTGAAAATTCAACAATTCGTCTATTTTGTGTTATAACTCGAGAAGTATTAAAAATAGATAAAACTATGCACCAGCAAGTTAAAGAGTATAATTTTTGTATACGAATAGAAGCTTCGTTGTATTAAAAATTATGTTCCTTGATAATCGTAATATAGGATTGCGTATGCTACGTAGCGGTATTTTGTGACGTCTTATAGCCATCTCGCAAGCGTTTTACAGGTAATTTTATCTCGTACATGAAAATGCAATGATTAGACGTATTTAAACTTAGATATATATATGCATATATATAAACTATTGTTCATGATGATAAAATTCTTCAAAACAGTAATGAAAACACAGGAAATTATTAAACCATGAACATTTTATAATAACAAATTAGCTGCATATGGATCAACAGATCACATATACGCAAAATTGTCGAAATCAATAACATTTTAATAATTGATCCTCAAAGAATTAAAGCAATATACGTGCAACGATTTATCGTCTTCATTTTATTACCAATTAGTAAAGTTTTTGCGTCAATAAAACTCGCTACGAATTCTTGATACTGTATATTTCCGACTGTGATTGACAAATATTATTAATTAACAAGACATTGTAAATAAATAAAATACTCTAAAAGCGATCTAACACGTCTGTAAGACACCACCGAATATCGTTACGTAGCTTACGCAATTCAATACTTCAATTGTCGAGACATACAGTTTTGTTATACAACGAAGCTTTTATTTGTATATAAAAATTAAATTTTTTTTTTCTCATAACTGTTCGACGTACTGATTAAGATTTTACGTCTGTCAAAATAAATTAGAAAGAAACAATTATTCATTATTTGTTAATAATTTGTTTCTAATTATTTAAATAATTAATAAATCTTTAGCCAAACGACAGTTCTCATAACAAGGAACAATCTACCTGTACATAGTATTCTTCTATTTTTTATCTTTTCTAATTTGTAACGCAAAATAGTCAAATTACCGAATTTGCAAGAGATGATTTTCTATTTTTGAATGTATGGGTTCGGAGTTAGTTTCCTTGTTAGCCGAATTATATATCGAGTGCTCGATAGCGTCTTCGAATTCCACGGATCACAAGGTCGAATTTGACGTGACCATTTTTGGAGGAGCTCTTCGATCTTTAGACTCGACGTTGAGTCTTGTTAAGTGCTAGGAATCTGCGAGAGACCTCGTCGATACCCCCCGTCATGAGCGACGTACTTCGAATTGAAAAGAAGGTGCACGCTGGTCTTGAAATACGAAATTCGCCAACTTAGGTCGATACACGAGATGGATGCAGAATTCCAGTTGGCTGGGATGCGATACTTGGAAGGAAAGTGGCGGTTGGGTGGGTGGTGAAGACGTGGTCGCGCCATATGGCACGTTTTTAGCCGCTAAGGGTGTACGAAAGGTCGTGAATAAAGAGGGTAGATTAATCATGCTCCGAGGGAAACTGAGGGTTCGAAAGGAAGGGAGAAGTAGGGCGGACAACGCGCTAACGCCACCGCTAATTCGGTTTGCTTTTCTTTTTTTGACCACCGGCGAGGTAGGCGGTTTGTTTCGCGTTGGCCCGAAACTCGTTTCTGGGCATTTACCCAGCTCGCTAATTACCTATTACCGTTATTACGAAAAGAATGAAAACTACGTTTTCATCCGATACGAGCTGGGATACGTTTCGAGAAGCTGCGGTTCCATTAAGCGGAGATTTTACAACCAGCAATTGTAATTATTGATTTTATCGATTTTAGTAAATTCTTAAAATTGTAAACTCTATTTCTATACCGAAGATGTTCATCGAGCAAAATGGTTTTCCGTTCGTTAACGGTAGGAAATTCGATCGCCTTCTTCGTTTAATATCTAACATTCGCTTATAAAGAAATTAAAGGAATTAAGTTCAATACTCCGCGGACCGCCGATAGCGCTTTACCCATAAAATGTAGGTGTAATCGAGAGGGTTCTTACGGTTATGGAAAATTCTTTCGGTCTAATCCGAAAGTTTTCGTTCTGCCTTCCGGGGCTTATTGGGAGACATGTTCCGTTTAATTACGCCCGTCTAACTAACCCCAGGCGAATCTTCGAGAAAAAGAGCAAAAGAGAGAAGGAGGAGGGAGGGTGAATTTAATGGAGGAGGCGCATGGGTGCTGCCAGGCAAGAAGGGTGGAGGAAGGCGCGCCCGATTGTTCGAGAATCCTGGAACGGTCGCTGCACCGCATACCACGGGGAAATCGCCGTTCCCTCCTCGTTCTTAGGCTAATGTCGACTCGTCGGAGATCTTACCAAACTTCCAACGCATACTTGCGAAAGAATCTCCCTATCGCTATGGTCTTTTTCTCCATTCTTTTCGATCCTTTCCATTCTTTCGCTCGACCTTTCTACCTCAACCACCGCGTCTCGAACTAACCAATTTTATAGGAGATTGCCTACTCGACGAAAGTGGATTTATCGTAGAATAAAATGTAGAGTTTAGGTTCGAATGGTTGCACGATCGACGAGCAAAACAAGCATCGCGTTGCAAGCGTTTCGATCGGATAGTCGATGAACTGAGACGAGCTTCGACTTCCCTGCCACAATGGCGAGTCGTCGTGGCTTCCGAAGTAGGAAAAGAATCATCCAAGTCGACGAACCTCTTTGTGTCGTTTCGTTTGACTGTTATCTCGACCTTGACTTCAGTGCGTTCTATGGCCACGTTAGAATTAATCCTGAGATTCTCCTAATACGCTTGAAAGAAAAAGATCACTTTTTACTTACCCTGCGTCTTACCTTACGTCTTTATAGCGTACTGTTAAATTTTAAGGACGACTTTCGCCAGAACGAAACTCGTTCGTTTTTCACTGCTCATAGGATTAATAAGTTATATAAAGTAGAATCAATCAAAGCATTAGGTGCAAGGGAAAGTTCTGTCGTTTTTCTTTTTTTTCTAAAGAAAACGAATCTGTTTTACTTTTAATTAATTTATTTATTTATTCACTCTAATAAATTTCAACTTCGAAGTCCACATCTACGAAAGTTAATGTGGGATTTGTCTTAATCATACTGCGCAGCACTTCGTCGTAGACATCTGATGGCCTTCCTGACCTGGGTTTATCTTTCAAAGAAAAATCATCTGAACGAAATTTCGTAAATTATTTTTAGCCTTTCCTTTATATTCATTTCCTTTTTGGAGTTCATGCAACATATAAAGTCTTAAGTGCATTTTTTCTTCAGTCATATTGGTAGTCCTAAGGGTTTAAAGAAACTGACTAATATACGGGAAAATTTCCGTAAATCATGTACTGTATGCTAATCTATCGGTTTGAACCGGCTTCAAGCAAGTTAAGATTCTTTCTAAGAACCGACAAGCTTTTTTTAGCATTTTTAGAAGTTCGTTTAGAAAGATACGTGTTCAAAAACAACAAAACTTTTCTTTACATCTAATAATTTAAAATGTTAATACACTCTGTTGTACTTTCACCGTAATTCCCACCATGAAAGATAGTCCTTGTAAATATTTCGAGTCTCTCTCGTCAAAAGAGTAATTACTTGATGCTCAAGCGACAGTCAGTTTTTTCTGACGCCTTTGCAATGAACGAAATTGCTGCAGAAATTTCGAAGATAAAATTCCAGGTACCTGATATATATTCCTCATTTTAAAGATGGTTGAACGTCACTTTAGAACGTCGTTAACCTGCCAAAGTCGTTAATTATTTTGATCGTTAGAAGCGATCTAAATTTGCAATCTATTCGCGTGATTACATGATATCGCCAATGGCAAGACTGGGGGTAAAAGTCGATGCCAGTGCAAAAAGGGCACGACGATACAACGAATTAAGATCTTAACAAGCGACGTAATATCGGGTAACCGGGCTACGATCTCGATTCTTTGATTCCTGGCGGTATCCGGTAGAACGAAGAGACTCGACACGGTAGCCACGATGACTGGCAGTCTCGTTTCGCGTCGTTGATCACGACGGGTTGTACGAGCGAAAAAAAGTTAATAGGAAAACGCTTACGGAATTACGACGACGACGACAGTAAGAATGATGTTCAACGAAAGAACGATACATCTGGGTTTATCTCTCAGCTCCAATAAAAGATCGATGTGTGCAACTGTGGAATACGCTGTAGATTATGCGATTCATCGGACCATCAAGAAGGCTGCGATCATATTATTTTGATCCATTTTAAGGAATAAATTGTTTGCTTAGAAAGAAGAAGTATTAGGCATAACTTTCTTTATTAGACATTTTTGACGCGAAATGTTTTTGTACATAGATCAAAGGATTGAAGGAATCTACTCAACGAAATTCGCACCTCCTTGTCCGTGATAATGTCTGATTTTTCGCAAGATGACAGCGATAAAATTATTTTAGTAACCCTATTTAAAATTTAGTTTAACATTTTTGTTCTCGGAAGCTAAAACTATCAAGTAGAAGTACCTACTTTTCACACATCTTTAACGTATTAATACCTTCTTGGATAGTTGAAGTTCTCTGCCGGATTCCAATGATAATCGAGCTATATTCTTGAATTTTGCTTCACCTCGTACCACTTTTAAGGAAAACAATGAATTACGGATAACGTCGAGCAAGATTTAACGGCGTCACTTGGTTCGTGTCGAGTTGATCAAAGTGCTTCTGTGAATTAGGTTTTGAGATTTTTCCAGGTGTCTTTTTCAAGGCTCAGAGCTTCGAGCGTTTCTCTCCGAATTCCAGTGCTGGTTCATGGACTAATGCGCGGAGATGACGACGAAACTCTTTCGAATTCATCGCGCGGTGCTTCTTACGCGCTCAGCCATGAGACAGAATCGATTATTTGTAAATCTCCCACGTTCATGCGCGTTCACGAACACCTGTAGAACCATCCGATCTACGGTCATCGCCATCTCGTTGCGGAAATGCAAGAGCAAAACGAAGGACGGATACGAACGTAAAATCTTCGAAATTTGGGAAAGTATGGTGATCGAGAATAATAAAAAGTTTTCGAGTTTTGTGGAACGTGGGACTTCTCGTGGTTAAACAACGAGAATACATGTTTCTTGATGTGAAATTGATGAGATGTGATCTTGAATTGAATATTTTTTAGAAAAAGGAAGAGAAAATGTAAGTGACCGCGATTATAGAGATGATCAAAATGTTTCATTTAATATTGATATAGCTGTTAATCGATCGAATCGTTAATTCATTCTAGCCAATAATTATTAATTTAAGCGATATCGACGGTACTTTGTTAAAGATGTAACAATTAGTTTCATTAATTTTCTGATATTCGTCATATATTATTTCTGCACAAGAGGTAGAAAATTTAACGTATCGAGAGTAGCGAAAAGTTATTTCATGGAATTTAAAGAGTTAGCGAAAACCTTCAATATTCCAATGAAAAAGAGAATTTGGTCGATCGATGCAGCTTCGTCGATATTCATCAAGTTGGTTGGAATTAATTTTTTTCTTTTAACATAATGAAATAAAAAAAAGAATCAAACCATCTGGTAACGATCACCGTTACTTCAAGAATACGCCGCGGCTGTTGTATTATTTCTTTGACGTCTTTTTCTCCATTTTTAACCATACCTTTCCCGTTCGCAGGATTCGTAACGAAAACGAGCGTTCCCTACTTGAAATTAATTCCGCGATCTTCGCGTCGACTTTTCGTTACACGATGAAACCTCGGTTAATGGCCGTATTTGTTCGAGTCAAAAGTAACGTGGAATGTACCGAAAAACGGAAGCGAATAAAAGAAAAAAAAGACAGAAAGACAGAGAGAGAGAGAGAGAGAG
>JAITYT010000431.1:449573-459738 GCA_025433975.1 Liostenogaster flavolineata
TAAAGATATAAAAAAATCCGTGTTATAAGATGCCGTGTTGTAGGAGGGCTACTTGAAATCGCAAAAGTTTTTTTAATATCCCAATATTTCACACCCACTGGCCATTATCGAATTGTCGAAAGTTTTCAAATTTGGTACCTCCCCGTTTCTATCTTGAATTTCGAGGCTTATAAAGACACGGGACCAGTTGACAAATATTAGATAAGTAACGGAAAGAAAAAAAGCACGATCAAACGGCGTAAAATAAAGAAAGAGAAATATATAAAAAAAAAAGTACATAAACTATCAGATCCAGCAAGAGTGGAGGGTGCAAGTAAGATCGGCTTATTCGCACTTTGAAAACGGTGGGACCATTCAAGATTCGACGATCGTTCCGCTCTTAAATCAATGAATCTAGGGGCTAACGAGAATTAAAGAATAAAGGGAAACAAAATAGGAACACTCGATGAAGAAGTAGTAGTAGTAGTAGTAGTAGTAAAGGAACGAAAGAGAAAGAAGCAAGAAAGGAAGGAAGGAGCCTTGTATGCGAGAGACAGACGAACAGCTTTGGTCGAAGGGTTCCTTACGATGCTGTTAAATTAAATTACATGCAGTCGCCACGCAGTCACGATGGCACACTTGGCACGAGTACCGAGCTGCCCCCATGCATAATGCATACGGTATTTTGCGACGACGACGACAAGGACGACGGTAGATGCGTCTACCGTTTCTCCTTGTTCAAGCGTCACCTCCTACACCAATTCGTGCATACAGTGTGTGCTCTCTCTTTCTCTCTCTTTCTCTCAGACTTGCCCTAGCTACTCCGCGCCACTCAGACCAAGCAGCATGGATCAGAGTGGACCAACAGCAGGCGCTAGTTTGAAACGTGCCGGGGACCAACTAGAAATACCTTCGATGCCGTTCGTGTCGCCGATCTCCACGTTGCCTGCTACTCGTTAATAGAACCGCAAACAACTGCAATTTCGTACTACCGCTATTTTCAAACTGACACGCTCTTTGCATGGGTGCGATTTTCTGGCTCGATGATTAGATATCGATTCCTGCTTGTATGGGCAATGACGCGATAAATGTTACTGGTAAACGCGTTTAACCATTTGCACTGAAACGTCAAACGGGACTTGTGTTGTCTAGGCAAACGTAAGAAACACGTTTCAAATACACAGTTATCGGCGCTTGTGAATCGATGTTGACAAGCTTCGACATTCGATTGAAGCAAAGAAAGAAAGATTGTCAGCTATGCCATAGAGACTATGGGGGGAATGAATGAGTGAGTGAAAAAATAACCAAAGTTAGACATTACAAAACATATAAAGGTTCTAATTTAGAACAAATAAATTTCTACTGAAATTTATCGACTACTGAAAAACGTTGGTCGCCATGTCGCCCACATCTGGGTGGTGGCTATGTTTCCGTGGGGGTTTTGTCGTTCATAAACGAGTGACGCTCTTCTTCGTTTAATTAAAATAAGATTTTGGAGATAATTTATAGTAACTTTATTTGTAATACAATTAAGACGAATATACACAATATGAAGTAAATAAATTAAAAATATGTTTATACTATTCGTAAAAACAATGTAAATATAATTGTGATGACTACAGTTGGCACTCAAGACAATACGTTAAAGTCTTTTGTAAATTTTTCCTTACTTCCTGGCGTTCGTGAGTTCGTCGTGTTTTGTAGCACCAAACGCATATCCTTTTTATAGATTTGCTCTATTGATTTTTTCGAACTTGCAGATGGTGGGACAACATTTTGTTGTTTGGGGCCTTGCATTTTCCGGTTCCAACCACTCTCGAACTATAAGCTCTCGGAATTTTCTTATTTGTATTTTTTGCATTCACTATAGAAGCTCCTATTGGGAAGTGAATTGTCAGTTTGTGATACCAATTTATGCTCTTCCCAATTGTCGCCATTATATAATGCCATTTGGTCGCTTCTGTCAATGCCAGTCTTTCCATTATTGTAAGCTATGACTACTAATGGTTTTATTTTTGAAGTAGAAGAATCCGAAATACACCGAATCCGGTGTATGTTTCGACGATAATACTCTGACGTCACGGACATCTCTCCATCTCACCACTACAATGCCATTATCGTCATCCCATGATATTATTTTACCTCTTTTCAGTGGATGAAGGAGGATATATTTTGGCATAAATTTTCTGCTCACGTGGCCACATTTAACCGACGTATTCCATCGTATCGCTATTTCAGCCGAGCGTTTACTCTCCGAGTCTCGAATTTGGACCTCGGGAAAAATTCCACCGATTTACGCTGAACGATATTGAATGTTAAATAAAAAGAATAAAAAAAATCGTTGTGCAAAGACAGTCGAACATCTAAACGTTCCTACGAATGCATATTGATTCGTCGAATTGAATTACAAACTATGGAACAAGCTCTGACCCATATTTTTCTAGATACTTTCTCTTTTATTAGATCGTGATCGAACGATTTTCCGCGCTAAATTTTACGCATCTGGAAAAAAATATTCAACGATGGAAAAATCGGTACGATTAAAATTGTCGAAGTGATACGCCCGCTTCTAAAGTTGTATCGGGCACGTTCCCTCGGTTCTTTCTCTCAAGGTTTTAATGTCACGAAGCACGTCAGAAGGAAACGCTTTAACTTGTTATATTAGAAGCACTACGTGCGATGTCGCTTAAGCACGTTTCTAGAACGCGCTAATCTAAATTGGGACGAAGCTTCCCCTAGTTACGGATATGAAACAAGTTGATCGTGACTCGATTTATGTGTATTATTATTACTTATTCCGAAAAGAGAATTAACGCGTGATCGAATACGAGCACGCTTTGGTAAAAGGAAATATCGATAGCGAGTGGTCGTTATCAATGAATGAACGAGAGAAGTATTTCGAATCGCTGAATCGACGTTATAATCGAGCTTTTTCGAAGCAATCATCGAGCAAAATTCGAAGTTTTTGGAACTATTTTTGAAGTCAGTGGCACGATTTCTCGAAAACTAATACACCGATCTTATTAAAATTTTGCGCTCTTCTTCTTTCAATCGTTGGTGGAATTGTATACGGAAAAATATAATTTTTGGTAAAATCTACAACATGTATTGTCTTGCATAATAAGTTGTGATCAAAGAAAAAAAAAACCGTCGATTAATCACTAATCAATCTTATTAGAGAAAATGTACGAAATTTTAATAAGATCGGTGTATTAGTTTCTGTTTACATTATATACTGTTATAGTTAACTATTATTAAATCTTATTTTGTTGTGTAAGTCCTTGATTCTAAATGATGTACTGGAGTCACTACCCTCGCAAACAATCCCTACATTATTACATCACGACGTTTCATTTTCTGAATGTTGCTATAATATTTTCTTAAATAAATCATTCTTTTCAAAAACAAAGATTTTTGCAAAGCTGGTAGTTTTTTTTTGATAACCGCTTTAGTGTTGGATGACTATATATCATCTATTTTCTTGCGTTATAACGTAGAAATGGTAAGTTATAGAAATAAATCTTAAATGTAAAAATCAGTGTCCTTTGTATAGTGTGGACGTGCCTACTGACGTTCCAAAGAAAAAATATCGACTAACGGACCGCAGATTTCCTTCTTTATCTGCAATAGGAGTAAACTGATTCATAAGACGGTTAAAAAATGTAAAATCTCGGCAGTAATTAGTAGCTTAAGAAACAATAAATTCTGTGGCTACGATCTCATAACTGTTACCGTTATTCAATATATTAATACTTACACGGAGAATATCGAGCCAAGTTGCAATGGAAATCATTGTTTTTGTTTATATTTCATCAGCTACGTATATTTTCGACAATGATGAATGTTATGTCATGTATAAACATTAACCATTAAAATCGAGTCGTCACATGTCATTTTTCTTTGCGCAAGTGTTCCTTAATAACAAAAATAAATGTTGTAAGTGTTTTACACGAACAAGCACGAACGTTATATTATGATTTTAACACTTAACGAACGGGTCCCGTAAATTTACGTTTTTCCATTGTAACTTCCTAGAACGGGTCACGTGATTTAGATTTTTGCTTGAATTTTTAGTACGCTGTGTTAGTTTTTCATTCGATGCACATCGTGTTCTTTTTTCCTGGTACAAATGGCAAGCACGAAAGTGTTTCCTACGGACGTTGAGGAAATTTATGCGAATAACTTATTCAATATAGAAAGTAATAATGAATTAAAGATCTTTGATGAAGAAAGTGATATTTCTAGCGATAAGAGTGAACTTTTTGCTCCCATGAAAAAATAGTGCGAAGGTTACTGTCTTCAAAATACGTATTCAGAAAGTGAATTTGAAAGTAGCGCCTTGAATACAGGTGAATGGGAATCTCGAGACAAGTATTAACTTGTCCGTCTTATGCTTCTTGGTTCTTCCGGTGTACAAAAAATACCCAGTAATCCAAAGTCTATTTTTCAGCGCGTTGGATTATTTAGAAATGGCGATTTGTTTGCAATGATGGCAGAGCAAATGCCCGGAAACCGAGAAAGGCATAGCAGATCGGACTCATCCGTTAAATGTTAATACGCTAAAGTGAAAATGTGAAAATATAATCCTTTCATCGGAAAACGTTGATATCTCGATGCTCTGGACGACAAAAGACAATCGATGAGATCCGATGCTATTTCTTATAAGAAATATTATCGTTATAATGAAGAAATATTTATAAATGTAATATAAGAAATATCGTTATATAACGATATCATTTAAACAAGATATCCTCTGCTTTCGTCTTTTTTCCTCATCTTTCTCTCATTCCTCTACTTCCTCTCCCGAGATTCTTCCTAATTCGCGGCTAATTCTCCCAGCGCAGACCAGTCGGTCGATGAAAATACATTTATCGCGGCAAATAAACGCCGACCTTCGCTTCTCGAGCGTGCAAATCGCTTTGAGCTGTGTTCTGTTGCCGATAGCACGATGTAACGTAGTGAGTTTGTTACCGCGCGCGCGCGTGTGTGTGTAAGAGAGAGAGAGAAATCCTAGACATTTTCACGAATTTATGGAGATAAGCACCACGTCGGCGAGCGCTCGTAAATCTTCCTGGTATTTTATGGTGGTATTCGTGCATTCGGCGCTCGCACTAACGCGAATCGCGATACAAGGAGGATAAAAGCCCTGGGATAGGCGGATTAACGAGTGAAAGACGTATACGTCTTTGAGAGAGGAACGCCGCAGTGATCCGAAATGAGCGACGATTGTTGCCATTTGTGGAAGAGAAAAAAAAGAATTCGTATCGCGCGTTACGTCATCGCCATCAGCTTGATCGATTTCGACCGCTATTCTCCCGTGAGGCGAAGGTCCGGGAAAATTTGTTTAACAAGGAAATTTAATTAACCCTCCATAACTAAATTTTTTCTATGCTTCTGCAAAAAGTGACAGGATATCGAGGGAAAAATTGATTGCGGTATGTGAATTAAAAGCAAAATTTTAATTAAATTCGATTACGTTTGATTTTAATCGAAATTAAATTTCGATGGAATGTAACGAGGAACCAGTCAAATCAAACCTCGGAAATACAAATATACGGCTATGCATCTTCGATGCTCTGTGATGACGTTAACGGAAGGTTAGAGAAAAATCGAGAATATTATTTTCCGTGTAAATTGCTTCTGCACAGAAATGAAGAGAGTAAATGCATTCGATTAATCCTTGGAGTAGATCGAGGCCAATAGAGTTGCTTTCAATTTTTTAGCAACGAGCTACGGTACAAGTTTATAAACTTAAATTTTTATTAAATTGTATATTTATAATTGCGTAATTTGTATGTTTAACTTAAACACAGTTGGATAGAAACAATTAAAGAAGCTTGCGATTCTTTGATTTTATTATAAAAATCGAGAAACATAGACCAAAATTCTTACTTTCATTCGATTCGCTTCGATCTATCCTATTTGCATTGGAAGCACCGACTTGAATTTTAATCGAATCGTTTCAGAAAGCTGCATTCGTTCGATTGATCGTGCGGATTCATTGCGTGCGGTTTCCAATTCGAAAGAACTGAAAGAATAGACGCGAAGGGAGATTGGCGTCGGGCAATCCGTCCGCGAGTGCATCAGGACACGATAAATACTGTGCTCGACCTCGAAGTTGCCGCTCGATCAATTAGTCGGGAGCTATCAGGTACGGAATACACAGGATCAGTAAAGATCTCTCTACGTGCCGCACCGGCTGATTAAATTTTCAAGACACTCGAGGCGCTCGAAACGTTCTCGAGGGATAATGCAATCAAGCTGTTCACTTTTACCGTCTTATCTCGTAGCCCGAAACGTCAATCGTTCTTGAATTCCTTCCGTGCGGCCAAATTTTCGTCAATTGGCGTGTCCTTCAATCTGCAAACATATATACCGCGTATGTATAAATACGATCACTCGTACGACAGTAATTTCGAAGTCGCGAGCAAACGTCCATCTCGACCATGCTAGCCGAATTTCCATGAGATCTCCTTGCGCTCGAGATACGAACTATGTCGTCCATCTCGACGATGCTAGTGAAATTTCCATGTGATCTTCTTGCACCTAAGATGCGAATTAAGTTGTCCATGTCGACGATGCTAGTCAAATATCTGTGCGATCTTCTTGCACCTAAGATGCAAACTACCTCGTCTGTCTGACGTGTCTGGATGACACGTGAAATCTCACTCTACTATCGTGATCTAGTAAGAAGAATTCAAGTCCTTTGGAAATGTAGATATTTTAGTCAAATTTCTACCTGACACGACGATTTCCTCGATAAAATCTAAACGAATTGAGGTGACTGGAAGAAGAGAAATCAACAGATCACTTGGTGGCCTTCGGTGGAGGTCACGGTCATGGAGAAACGCGCGCGCAAGAGAGAGAGAGTAGGAGGTTCGAGGCAGCTCGTGAAAGATACCTACGGAAACGCAAAACCCGTAATAACGGAAGCGCGTACGAGCTTCTGCGGCACCGTCGCCGCTCCATGTAATTGCGAATTCCGTTCGATTACCGGCATCGGCGGCGATTACGTGCTCGAATTTGCGATCGGATTTGTCCTGGGGATTTGATTTTATTCGAGCACTCGTTGCGGTTCGCAACGAGCCTGACCTTGCCTGGCGAACGATTGGCGAGGACAATGCGCACATCGAATTAATGAAGGAGGATCTTGTCTGCTTGAGGATGTTCTTGAAAAAGCTTCCGCTTATATTCGATTTAATCGAGTTAGATTAAAAATTGTGGATCCTCAGTGGTCCGGAGAAAAACAACGAAACCCCCTTTTGTTGCTTTTGGTAGACAGAGAATGATTAGGCATGTAGAGAATGATTACTGGTTTGAAAAAATTAACGCATCTTCCTTTCAGTCGCTTGTATTCGATCTAAATGCAAACATTCAACATTGATTCGAAAAAGGTAACGTAGTTTCCTCGTACCACTTTTGTCAGATAGGATTGGATATTGGCGTGGCGCAAGAACGCGTCGAGGGCTAAACTTACCAAAATAGAACTAGTTTTCAATAATATTATTCTCTTTGTTTACGTGGTGGAAAAGCTAATCATGTTATTGTCACGGCACGTCAACAAGACTTGTTCTGTGGCGTTTTTTCTATGCATTGTGTTCCCATCATATCGTTGCAAGCTTCCTCCAGCATATCGTTTTTGGCTCAGTTATGTTGCGAATAGCGTGGGTAGTGTCCCACTACTGTTTATCCAGTGATCTTTCATTCTATGTTAAAAAGCGAATAAAGTACAACGATAATCTCTAGTAAAATCACGTCATCCAAAACTGTCTTATATAATATAACAGTATTTTAACAAAGTTATTGTCGCAATAAAGTGTTTGATATCTCGTGGACATATCAGACTTCCAATTCATTCATGGATTTGGTTAATACTACGTACTTAATAAATTCGGCCTGAGCTATTTCACGCAGCACCTTGCAGGGTTTTCTCATCATTCGTGGAGTGAATGTGAACAACCTATCATCAGTGGTGTTGAGAAAAATAATGAATTCTCTTTCAGTCGCTTGTATTCGATCTAAACGCAAGCGATCGAGATTGATTAGATCGTGGATCGTTAGTGGTCTCGATAAAAATAACTCAGTCTTGTCTTGCAGTCGACTGCACTTTTACGAGACTTTAATTTCATTCTCATAGTTTTCTCGTTCCATTACATTGTGAAATCTATCAGGCTTAGCGAAGTCACAAGACTCTTTCGTTCAATGTAATATCCTCTCACGGTTAGGAAAAAATCGATATACCGACAGAGACTCGTTCTTGGAGAGAACGATATTCTTGCCATTCGCGTAGTACGTAGGCACAGAGAACAAGGGCGGAATCGTAGAAGCTAGCATCTTCCTTCCAAAGCCGGAACTACTTCGTACGTATTCGCGAGTTCGTATACTGTTGAATCTTTCGCGGAAACGCAATCTTCTAGAAGAGTATCTACGTGGCCTCATCAGTCGAAAATCTTTCCTTTTGCATGCTTCCGTTAGCTTCGAACTCATGGAACAACGTCACGCGATTTGTCGTTCGTATAAGATTAATCCTGGGATTTGCGACGTGCGTCACGACGAAAGTTCGTGTCTCTGTAAATATGCGAAGAGTTCTTCGTATCACCGCGCGTGATTGTCGTACATTTTGAGAAAAAGTCGATTAAGGTAATAGTGGATGTATTAATATATACAGACGACATTAATGTTCTGCAATTTTCCGTTAGAACGAAGGTGTGCTAACGGGGGCATAAAGGGAGGATAATAGCTATAATAACATTAACAGTAACGGTAATATCTATCTACTATCCTTTTTCAATGAGTTTTCTATAGAGACTCGACGTCATTTTTATTTAAGTGGCGATAATAACAGCGCGATGAAAGAAACTTTTCCGTTCACGAATTGAGATAATCGATCGACGCGATGCACTCAAATCGAAAATCAACGAAAAAGAGAAAAGCGATATCGATATTCGAAGAATTTTGAAGTCTCGTCGTTTTAAACTCAACATCGTTGTCAATGCCATCGTATCTGGCCACGAAATCATCGAAATAACAAATAAATAAAAAATAAAACGTGTGTACGATCGAAGTGGCATATTGTCAGTCATCGATGATCTTCGTAGCATTCTTGAATTCTGGAATTCTTGATCGTACTTGAATCGTTCCTGATCAAAAAATTTATTCAATTGATAATTTTGAGACCGGCGACTAAATTCTGGTACTAAAACTGATACTAAGCTTAGTTGGTTAAATTCTTCAGAATTTTACAGACTGACGGAAACCATCGCCAAGAATGTCTTTTGTCGTTTTTAACACTAGGTTTACGCTAATTTTTGTATACCTATCTTTACGGATACCCGTCAAACTGACGGCTAAAGGAACCCATGTATTTTCTTTTAAAAAACGATTGATTTAATTTAAAAACAATTATAATCTTAACAGACTTAATATAAGTTAATTAAATCTGTTTCGTCTTTACCCCAATACGACAGCCATGTACAATGTATCTTGACAACTACAATTTTATGCCAAATCTTTTAAGCTTATTAGGCACGTATTGCACGAAGCGACATCGAGCTTTCGTCGGAAACAGTTCATCAATTGAAATATTCTCATATGGTTTGTAGCACGCTTGATTGTTATGTATAAATTTATTTTATGCTTCGGATATTAGGGCAAACTTATCTTTATGTAAGCGATGTATTTTTTTATCAAAACGTATGAAGCTAAGAATCTCTATAAATCTGTCTCTGGGCATTGCGTCTGTGAAGAAAGGTAGGCTCCATTTCTTTATTGGGGCTTTTTATGATTTTTATTTAGTATTTACGTTTTTACTACTTTTACATTCATCGCCATAAAAATAATGTCATTAATAAAACGGTTTATTACGATTAGTTATGAAGCTGGCTTATCCATCATTTTGACGATTCCATAGAGATTTGAGATCCATAAAGGTAGGTGTCATGATTAAGAATTCTGAAATTACAGGGCTCAGAGGGAAATAAATTTAAGTATATATTCGTCTCATTAAACCTATAATTGTTAGCATAAATTAAAAAAAAAATAGTAATGGTTTTCGTAATTTTACTCCTAAAGTGCAAAATCCGTGAAAATGACGGGACCTGTAAATCTAGTGTTCAGGCTGTTGAGAATCGTATGATCGGATTCTCTTTATCTCACGACGGAATTAACTGGCGTGAGATTGTTTGTT
>JAITYT010000431.1:567217-589105 GCA_025433975.1 Liostenogaster flavolineata
GTACCACTAATTCATATACGCAAGCAAAAATTTTCTTTGTTTTATATTGTGTATTTCAATTGTTAAATTATTATATTTCTCTTTCGTATATATGATAATAAAATTGATAATTTTTCTCTACAAAATGGCGTTGAATTCATTTTATTTGGCCTATTTGTTAGAAAGTAATAATCATTTACTTTTAACGCATTCCCATTGGTCACCCTGTATATTCTGTATCGACGTGAGCCTCGGCAGAACGATGCCTCAGAAAACAGAAAGTGATTAGTCCTTTGTTAGTTGTTATTTATTCGGGATAGCGGTAGCAACAACGAACCTAGATGGCGATGGAGTTGACGATAGAGTGACGATACAGTGTCAAGGTCTAACGTAGTTATATACGGTGTTGTTGTTGTTAATTATATATCATTTATAATGTAATAAACCGACTAGTAATCGATATCACTCCGTTCCGCGTGTTGAAACGTTCAATAAGCTTCGCTATGCGCTGAAGGGTCGACTCGGCTCGTGTCGGTAATTGCATAACGATGCAACATTTCTTCCCATTATAAAAAAGAATTTTCATGACATTTTGTTTACGAGTTGTCCATTAGCAAAACACATGTTATAGAAAAAACAACAATAACTGAAACAAATAGCTCAAATAAACCAAATTTACCTGCAGAATTTATGAAGGACAAAATTAAGAAGAAAGACGTTTTGTTTCTTCAAAATTTTGTTTCGACAATTATCTCACTTTCGTAAATTATGTTCCGAAGCCAAACCAAAATGTACTATTATTCACTCTACACAATGATGCTACTGTTGACCTTGCCTCAAATGAACCCAACATCATATTAGACTATAATGAAAAAAAGGAAGGATTGACACGCCTGACAAATTAGTTGGAACATATATCTGCAAAAGAAAGACTAAGCGATGCTTTTATCTTTTAATAAGATAGACATGTAGCACCTTGTAACTTGTATAAATGTGCCAATCAAAAACTATTCACTCAACGAAAAAGCTCCAAACGTAAAATGGTTTTAAAGGAGACGGCTATGCAATTGATAAAGGATCATATGTTGAACCGTCAAACAATAAAAAAAAATATAAAAATCGCAATTCATCAAATAGGATATGATGTAAGAAATCTTAGACAGATTTCAAAGAAACAAAGGTGAATAGATCCGTTAGCAAGCGATCAAAAACATTTGCCCTCGATCGACTAATAAGAAAACAAGCTGTGTTTCTAATCGACTAACTCGTACGACACATTTAAATCTATATGAACCGTATCAATGAAGAAGAAAGCTAAGAAAATATCTCAGACGCTGCTTCTGATAAAATTTGTATATTAAATTTTTATAAAAATGTAATTTAATTTTTTTTTTTATTTTTGAATAAAGCTTTTTTTGAGAATTAATAAAATAAAGCGAAAAAATATTAAGAAATCAAAAAATATATTGTAAATGTATGAAAACATATATGGGGTTAGGTTGATCCTTATGCAGAGACCACGAACAATTTTCAATGCATCGTCAAAGGGTTAATCATTTTGTATATGACATATATTACATAGTTTCTCTCTGTCACTGGCTTGCTTTAATCGTAGCTAATTAGTTTCCACGATATAATAAGAACTGACTGACAATTTCACGCTGAAACTATCTCGTGTCACCGATAACTATTTCGTAATTAATTATGGAGTGAAACGATTTAAAAAAAAATCGAATATACTTTATTTATACAGAATAAATCTAAAGTAAATTTTATACATATTTTAGGTTTTAATCATTTTTGGCGGCTAAGTTGTGTAGCATCACCCACGTGCAATAATACACAATTAGTTTCGCGAGTACGTTGTGTTTCACTGTTTTCCTTCTAAATAGCAGAAAATCACTATATATATTTCAAAATCATATGGAAAATCAGGCAAAACATGCATATAATTCATTAAAAAATTCATGATAAAATCTAGATATAAAGAAAAGTTAGTGTTTTTATAATAAAGTGAACACAATTGAACATCTTGTCTTATAATCTGTGTCATAAAAATTGACATAACTAACGCAATGGTCAACAGTTTGTTAAAATATACTTAAAACTCAGACTCAATATTCTTTCGTGTTACAGGAGTCACAACGATTAGACGCAAATTCATAGCAAAAGAGTATTAATAATATTAGGTCTACCGGAAAGTTCCATCAACAATTTCATCTCAAGTTTGAACATTGATTATTTCAACCATTGCATTTATACGTATATGTGCTCAATGTATACGTGAAGAAGCGGTTAATAGCGATGGAAATTATATAGCTCGGTAAATATTAATTAAAGTATAGAAAATGTATTAGTTCCTTTTAATTCAAAATGGGTAGAAGTGTCCGGTAGACCTAATATCCACGCTCTTACGTGCCACCGCTTTTCCACTAGGTCGAACGATGTCCCGGATTCGTATTGTCGTTCCTTCGAACGCGGGGAGTAATCGTAAGAGCATCGGTTCTCGTCAAAGATCTCAATCGCGTTTCCATCAATTCCACGGAGTTTACGTTCTGTTTGATTACTTTTCGCTCTACTTCGTTCCTTTTCTCTCTCTCTCGCGTGCGCGCAAAGCTCCATCAGCTAACCGTGCGGATTTTTCTTTGTTGAAATAACCTTTGATCTCCCGACTTCGTTGCTGCTCGGTATTTACGTTGCTCGTCCTCTCGCTTCCTATTTTTTCGCACGTTACTGCCTCTCCATAATTAACACGAGGTATCGCTCCCATGGCGCGCGACATTTCCCTAAATAATATGACATCGTGGAGCAAATCCGCAAAAGATCAAAGGCAGGGTGGAACCGCCTTTCCGCACGCGCATGAATTCACGGATCATCGGGTTGACGTTCGAGAATCCTTTTTAATCAAGAGACACGCGACTTCCCCGCCGCTTCTGCGTTGATAAAAGCGACGTACGCTCGATCGCGTCTTCGAATATTGAAAACGGCTGTTCGGTAGTCACAAATCGGCTTCGCGTAAATACGTAAGTTAATTAAACGTTGAATTCATTCGCGACATCCTGGCCTTCCCGAGCAAAGAAGTAAACGTTTGTCCTGAAATTACGAGTTACGATACGCTTTGAAAGTACACGAGAAACGTCCGGTCGAACGAGGTAAAACTTGTCTATTTATCTTCGACCAACGAATATGAAGCAACCTCAACGATCTGTTCCAATATTAACTACTTTGTGGACTACAGCACGATACCGATCCGATCGACGGAACCAACCAAGTTCCTAAGCTCTCCGCGCGGAAATTATTAACACTTTCGTCTCTAACTCTTTACCTGCAATCCCTATCGCATCGTTCGATTACATCACTATGCCATCATTTTCAGTTATGAAGTTCGTCGCCATTCTCTCTCGAGGCAGCACGGTTCCATTTGCTCGAGCGCACCTGGAGTAGTTGAGTAACCTTTTCACAGGGTGGGCGCGTAACAAAAGTCGTCGTACGATCGATTCGAGACGAAGTTTTATTCGATAGACGCCTAAAAGGAAAGTAACCTTTCTTCGGACGCGTGGAACGTGCCAGGACACGTCCGTTGATTTTGCGAAAGGGTCGAACTCGTTCTTGAATCGCATAGGAAAGAACTCGATGTTCCTGATCAAATGAAAGCTGCGCGATAAAAAAAAAGCTCAAACGTTTTTACCACGACGAAAGTGGTAAAATTTGATATTCTTTTTCGAAATTATTGGTAAACATACAGAAGAATGTCTATATTCCACGACATAGATCTGAGTTAGGTTCAATTAGAAGTCCGCTGTATAATACAATAACTTATACTTTATTTTAAACTACGATTATACACTTGTGTTCTTTACGTGCTTGTGTATTTGTCACACTTGCTTTGTACCTCGACACTAATCGCCAACGAATTCTTTTCAAAAAGTCCCCTTTTCATCCGTTCTTTTCTCTTATCTATTCGGTTTCCTACTTTCCCCTAGATAGAGCTCCCTACTCTTCGCGACACCTCGGGAAGCACACGTGAACAGAGACGATAAGATAAGGATGGACTCTCTACAAAAACTGACAGTCAAAGATAGTACTAAACCAGAATTGAGAAGGTTGTACAGGCTAAATGTACTGGACAGACGTCCAATTCCATCGCAATTAAGAGCGAAGATGAAAGGGGAATGAATGAATGTGGATGAATGAGTGAACAACCAAGTAAGACACGGTACAGCATGCAAGAGATCCTAATCTAGGACCAATGCATGTCTGAGGGAAATAAACAAAAAAATATGGCTGTTCTTGGTGGAAGTTGAATTCGAAGAGCGCACTTGCGACACGTTAGTAACTTTTGCAATAGAATCAAACTAGTTTTCGATGTCGGCGAATTTTGTATCTTCAAAAGAACGATGCCTCGATCGGGAGGAAGAAGCACGACGTTAATTACGACGATGTAATTAGGAGGCGTCTAATCGTAAATTTCCAAAGTCATCGCGTTTATTTTTGGTGAAAATTGAATTGAAGGTGTGCGCTTATCGCGATAACGTCTGCTTGTCTTACGAAGAGAAAGAGAGACTCCGTGGACCGATGCCGCAGTACGTGAGCAAACTTTCCATCCGCTATCGAAAGAACGGGCTAACTTAACGGTGGCGCTCTCGGTATACTTTACCCTGCGAAATCTGGCTTCCACGGCATAACTTGCCGAGTTAACGAAATAAACGATGTCTGTCGCTCGATTTTGGTATAGGCGACAAAGTTTACTCTACCCGCACGGACGCTTTGCTCGAGATACGTGCTCGATTTTCGCTATCTTATGTCGATCCACGCGTTGCGAATTACTCGCTACTTTGAAACGCAAACCGTCAAACAGAGAGAATAAACGTCGTACTGATTGAAAGTATGTTCTTCGTTAGAGTTTGCCGAGTGTATCGATTACTAAGAAAAGTATCAGAGCTACTAGAAAGTCTTTTCGCTTTACAGCCGTTTTCTAAATCATTTTCCAAAGTCTACTTTGATGTTGGTGAAAATTCATACGTACTGCAGAGAACTATCGCTACTTAATTTAGAATCACGATTAAATTCTGTTCGATTAATGTTACCGTATAATTGCGCTAATTGTAAGATAATCGTAAAACTGAAGATTCGGTCGATTACCACGGAAAAATACAATTCCGCTAGTTTAAAAGGTATTTCGCCCTTAGAAAAATTGTAGAGAGAAGATCGTCTATTCTTTATCTCTCCTTGATTTTTCACTTGTCAAGAGAAACTACAATCATAGCGAAGCACTTGCCGTAGGCGGAGGAAAATACGCGACTTATTATTTATTTAATTATGCTAAAAAAATTAATATCTACGATCTTTTCAATACTTTAATCGAGTATGACATATTTTGGTAAGAAGACACCACACAGAGTCAAACGTTGCAGTCGTTTCACCATTACTTCGTCTCCTTTCTTATTTTTTTGCCTATACTGTTTTTTTATAAGCAACATAACGCACGCAATTTTTATATGGAACTGTTTTTCTTTATCGAGAGTATACTGTCGGAAAAATGTCTCTCTGTAAGTTCTAGTAGTCCAGGTTGCTTTGGTCATCCTGCCTTTTTGCTGAATGTATTAGACTATAGTTTTCAATTATTTCTTCTACTAACGTTGAACGGAAATCTAAATTGTTCATTGTTCCTTTATTCTTCTATAAAATAAAAGATTTGAAGGCTAAAAGGTCGACTAAATGCATAAATATTTTGTGTAAATATTTGAATTAAAAAGATTTGATATCAAACGCGATATAAACGGAGCCGTAGAATTTGGACGAATAGAAAAACGCGATGGCTTTTCACGAAGCTGCGCATTTCTTCCTATAGGCTGCCCGTGAACGATCACGGAGCAGCGCGTTAAGCGGTTAAGCAAGAGCAACAAGGATGAAAATAGAGGCCAAGAGAACGCGAATGAAGGAAAGATAAAGTTTCGAAGCGCGACTTTTACTTTATTTACTATATTTTACATTAGATATTTCATGGATTATTGCGACACGTTGAACAGTCGTTTATGCTCGCAAATACGATTTAGTTTCTAGCCAATATTTGGTGTCACGCGCTAGCTACATCCAAGCACGAGTAATTCTGGCTTAGTCTTTGCGGTCGTAGAAATGTTCGAAAAAATGTTCGAACGGTACACTCCAACTCACAGACACTGATTTACTCAATCGATTTAATTTCCTCGCTCGCTCGCTTTTCTTTCGTCTTCGTCTCTCTTTCTCCCTTTCTATCAGGTCTCTTTCCTTTCATCTTATCATTTCCGCATTTTAACACGATCTGCTTCGTGAGAAATCTGCTGTATGATTCATATTCATCGTTTGCAGTTCTATTTAGAAAAGAAAACTCTCGATTGGAAATTGTTGAATACGACGTCGTGTACATCGATTCTGTTCGACGAACCAGTCACGAAATGTCGATTCTGAATTTGTACTTGAGTACTTTAAGTTTTGAAATTACCGAAGGAAATCACTGTCCAGTACGGTCCGTCGTACGTGCGATGTAACGAAATTTTCGCGTTGGTTGCGAGTTACCTTCATTCCGAATATTTGCATGATGTCGAAATTTAGATCGAATCAAAGTGGTACGAAATACATAGTTTCGAGCTGTTCGACTATCGAAGTAGCGCAAAGATTAAGAATTTTTTACGATGAATTTCCAAGCTATTCGATTTACTAACTTCAACTGCAAATCCTCTTTTCGCATTATAGCATTTTCGCAAAAAACGTTGTTAATTTTGAGCGAAATCGTAAAGTCACTAAAATGCAAAAGTGGAATTTTTAGATTTAATAAAAAATTAAAAATTCAATTTGAACGTAGATTTTGATACGCTAGGAGCGACCGCAGTCATTCAACGAAACACCACTCACCCATTGAACTGCACTCACGTTAGCGCCATTATTTGTATCTTTCTTTCCACTTCCATATCCGAGTTTTATCACTGGAATGCGATGCACGCTTATCCGTGGTATCGCGAATCCCGTTCGTGAATGGAGTTCCGTATCGTCTCCCAATTCCCAAAGTATCCTCCACAAATCGAACACGATCTGGTAAAACCTTCGATTGCAGATAGAACTTTGGTATTCGTCAGAATCTGGGTTCTCTAGGATTTCGAGATCGTACGTCGTGGAATCTCCGCTTGATCCCTGGATCCGAGTTACCATGCCACGCCGACGAACGGCGCAAGCTGTCGCCACCAAGACGGAAGTTCCTTCCGCGGTGACTGTTACGAAGGTGTTGTCGTCTGTGGAAGGAGCGGCGGTGTTCGCAAGGAACTCGAGGAGAAAATGACGAGGACGAGTGCGAGTGTCCTCGAATAGAAGGATTCTCGAACGAAATCCGACTGTATTGTTGCCATCTTTTCAAATTTCAATACGTCGACATACATACTGGACGAACTTTCGTATTTATTCCGAGCAGCTTATATACCATGGAAGAAATTCGTGTTTTTTACATTATTTTAATTTAACCCTCTATGGGCCAGTGTAATTTTCAAGTCGCACGTTGATTTATCGGTATTTTATCAAATAATTTTAATTTTTTCGCGAAATTACGTATATGTCTTAATTCTATAATATTTCCAAGACAAGCAGTATAAATATTTATGACAAATACTAGTATCATTAAGCTGAAATAACAACATAAATTCTGTGAAAACTGTCTGCAGTAAAAGTAAGCGAGACCATTTGATCTAATCGATATTATTTGTGCTTGTGTGTTTACCAAACAAAAAATAGCCTATATAGTAGCTCTGAATTTGTATATCAATAACAACCTATTTGTTTGCATTTTAATTATCATTTTGTTACTATTTTTTTATGATACAGTTTTGTAACTTTGAAGTTACAATGGTCTATTATGGCAGATTTCGGTACATTTAGGATAAAGCTTGTACTTTATTCTCTTTTCAGATTTATACATCCAAATATTTCCAAAATATGAATGTAAAATCAGATATAAATAAAAAAGGAATTAAAATTAGACGCATTAGCGGTAATAGATCCGAAGATTCATTATTAGATTCTGAGTCCGCTGAAGATCTAATAGAATTTCCGCGACGACGGATAAATATTATTGACAGTGACGATTAAATTTAGTACTCGATCCTCGTCGGATGTGGACCACACAATTCAGGACCACAAAAAATTGTTTGGTAACCAGTATCGATATACCATTTTTCGTATATCGGAGGACGCTGCAAAAAACCCGGGTGTAAAAGAGATCCAAAAATAAAATGTTCCAAATGCAACGTACATTTATGTTTAACGTTTGCTTTGTACAAACTTTGTTGCGAACTACTTTGTAAAATTTCACGCTTAAGTTTTTTTACGCAAAAGTGCAAACATTATAGGTCGTTATTACCTGAAAGACACATAGTGAATTTATTGTAATAAAATTGTTTAAACTGAAATTTTTTGTCATCTACACATATAGGCTTATAGGTGTTGATTTTTCGTTCCCTCAATTTCTTAATATTTAAAACAAAAATTCGGCCCATAAAGGGTTAACATGAATCGAATAAAATTTAATTCTTTTTTGCACGAATTGTTTCAATCTAAATACAGTGGAAGAAGTACGTGTTTCTCTTACAATTTTCCTTTAACACGAATTAAAAAAGATTTAATTTTTTCTTTATATGAGTTGTTTCGATTTTATCGTCTTATCAGTTGCTAGACTGAATGGTAAACGCGTCTAATCGGTCCCTGATGCTTTCGTCTACAAAACGACATGGAAACTACCGCCCAAAGCGGTACAACGCACTGCGACGACGCAAATATAATTTCAACGCCGCCGATCTACGCGTCGTCTGTCTGTCTGTCTGTCTACCTATCTATCTATCTATCTATCTATCTATCTATCTACCTATCCGTCTGCCTGTCTCACCGTCGCACTGTACGAACATCGCGCGTCGATGCGTCGATGCGCTTGTTTACGCGACGTTGGTTAAATCTACAAGCGACGAGAAGTTACACATCGCCGACTGCTTCTCAGACGAAACGTTTCTTTTGTCTACGATCTCTGACGTACGCGACATCTGAAACAACATCACTCGTGGAAATTGGTGTGGGAAAGTCGAGCGATTGCCGTCCAGGGCTCTAAAAAAAATGAGTACGGGAAAAAGAAGAAATACACCGTCGAGTCGCGATGCTGCCTCGAGAGAATGTGCAAAAACGTAAATTAAAAATTGTCGTTGCTACGTAAGTAGTCCTTTCGGACTAGCTGAGTGTACGGTGCGTAAAACCCTTTCCTACTGTAAAAAAAAGAAATAGAAAAAAAAATAAAAAATCGCCCTACGGAGAAAGAAATGTCCTTTCATGTAAAAGCAGCAAGGGTTAACCTTTCTACGCGCATGGTTAATTCGTGCTGCGTGGTCGAGTGAGACGTATGCTCCCATGAACGAAGCAGCAGAAGAGAAAGGGAGAAAAGGAAAGACCGCGAAACCGCAACGAGACGAGAGCAGAACGACGAGAACCAAATAAAGGCACGGAAATTACCTCTAAACGTAGGTGCGGCAGACGCGTCATCGAGACGTCTCTCGCGAAACGTCGAGAGCAATGCGCTTCTGTCGTTCCTGTCGTTTGATCGCGCCTGCTTCCTTTCCACCACCCACTGCGTTGAAAATCCGCCTCCTGTCGTACCGCCGACTGCCTGCGGCTCTTCGTAAACGCGTGGAAATCTCTAATTATCGCGCAAGGTGTCTCCTACCCTCCCTTGATCATCGCTCGAATTCGCCCCTTTCACTTGCCATCTTCCACCTTTCAATCTGCCTCGTTCTTGCTTCGATATTAAATCGACGCCGAATCGAGATTGAATCGAGGCTGGACGGAGGACGATTCGTTCTTCTTCGTTGTCTCGCGGAACTTTTCGTTCGTCGTCGACACCCGAAAGATTTCCCGACAATTTCTTGGAACCCACTATAAGATCGACATCTTCTTGAGTTTCTAACTGGGCGTCAGGAAATCAATTGAGGAATTAACGTATGATTGCGATGTCGCGAAGTTCAAGATATTCACAGCATTTTGATTTTCAATAAGATATATTGATTGAATATTTACTTAATTTATATCGATAGAGAAAGGCGCTATAAGAACCCTTCCTGTAGTTCAACTGAGAATAATGCTAGACTATTTCACGTGCACAATACTAACTGCAGGGTGCCAAAGTGCCGAAATTTATGCCACTTGGGAGCGTTCTAAGATAAGGGAAGATGCTCGGGGTGGGAAAGCCTGAAGATTGGTTTGCCACCTCGGGGGGGGGGGTGATTTTTGACAGACAAAGTACCACTTGACAGTGACTTGACGAAATACCAGGAGGTATTTTAACAGTTTTTCGAACTCGTGTTTGTACGTTGACTTTAGAATCCGTAAAAACGAATGGGGGATAATCCGAAGTCTAGTGATAAAGACCTGAAGTGACATAAAAGAGAAAGCGCAGATTTTTCCGAGTCATAAATGTTCATTTGATCGCTCACCGGACAGTATTGACAGGTAATTAACTAATGACCCTCTGCAGTTTTACGACGCACAACTGACAGGTGTCGGCTTAACGAGGTTTTTTCTAGGCTACTTTCTATGCTTCTGCCCAATTAACCTGCCCAATAGTTCTTTTAGCTACAGCAAGAAAAATCGATAATTCCTCGTCTAAGACAGCAGAAGCCTATTTATGAGTATTTCAGTCAGTTCAGTGTATAGAGTCCGTGAAACGGTTGTGAGATAACCTTGATAAACCTTTATTTAGAGACGTACCTCTTAGCGCGAACAATGTATCTAAAATTTCATTCTATTTGAATATTTGTCGATTCGTATAGCCGATACTAATTTTTATGAATAAGATATTGAAATATTAGGTCTACCGGAGAGTTATGTCTCTTCTTCAATTAAAGAAACTAATACATTTTTGATACATTAATTAATATTTACTGGGTAATATCACTTCCATCGTTATTAACCATCTCTTCTAATATTAACATTTAACGGAACTAAGACCGAAATTTGTATGTCGCTTTGAAGAAGTCAACGTTATTTCTTAATAATAAGTACGATGCTCTAGATCTATCTTCAATATGTTTCGATGTATTCTTCAATATGTGTTCAATATCAAGATGTTTACCGAAATGTCACCTATCTTTTTTTAAAGATCCCGACGTTCGGCATCGATTTTCCAAATCGCGTCTCTTCGAACGTCTGCTCCGTTCGTAGATGACGATTTCGCAGGGCGATTGCAGAAGTTACTACGAATCTCAGTCTCTACGTGTGTCGCCTTGAACTTTTGACCTCCTTTGAAGCGTAGACCATGCTTATAGCGGTGACACTCGTTGCAGTCCGCCTCCGATTAATTACTTTAAAGCTGCTTTGGTTCTTTGTACGTCGTCGAATATTCTTTCAAGCGAAATCCAACTTTCGATCACTTCACAACTTCCATACGTCCCCAATATATCAGGGTTACCGGTTTTATAATCAATGAAAGCACAGCCAAGAGAAAAATTTTAAGAGAAAGATCAAAAGTGTTTTATTTGAAGTAATATTCGTCGCTAGCGACTTAATTACTCCACCTTTTAAGTAACTAATGAATACCGTGACGATATAGCTTTTCCTGCTTTAAGGCAAACCATTGTTGTCGAGTCCACCGATCTTCCTTGCTGATCCCGACTGTGACTCTTACAAGTACAATACTCACAAATACAAGTTTTTTCCGATTTCTAATACGAATTTCACGATACGTCTCTTTAGAAACTGAAGTTATTGGAACAACATCGCCACGCTCGACAGATGAAATATTGAGTAATATCGGTATATTAAACGCAATAGTAATTAGCGATCAATCATTAAGCGGTGGAATCGTAAATTCGATGAATGGAATCAATCTATTTATTACGATAACTAAATGAATAAAGATGACTGAACGAAGATAATATATTTAAGCCACGTTAAAATCGGACGCTTACGAAGTAACGCGATAGGATTTTTAATACAATTTTTCTTGCATTATTGCGCGAATACAATTATTACTATGACGCTGGTCGACTTCGATGCCATTTCGTAGCTTTTTTTTCTCGAATTGAAGAGAATGGCCGCACGTGACAAGGATTAAAACGATAAACTCATCGTTAAATTTACATCCACGAAAGAATATCGAATGGATTCAGTTATTATTAATAATCCTTTAACGAAACAAGTCTCATTTACCACACATAGCATCTCTTGTTCGATACTCGATCCGATACGTCTCATCGGTAGGAAAGGAACGTGCAGCAAGTTCGACTTCGTTTCTTTATTCAATTATCTTCGTTTCGTTCCAATAACGACATGTGTCTTTATTAATTTTTTCTTGAGTATATAACGTCGTGACCAAAGTCTAACGCCTAAGGGGGTTAGTATTTCGTAAAATCGCTAACGACAAATCACGTTTCTCCGTACGAGTCGAACGAGACGAAATAAAGAGATCGAACGTTGTAACTTGCTCGAATTAATTAATATCACCGGGTTATTCAACGTCTCTCAACGAAATCTTGCTTCGAAGGCTCGTTGCTTCGTGCTGTTAGATGGTAGTTTTTAATATAAAAATAAAAAATGAATAAAAAACATTTAGAGGAAACGACAGCGTTCTCGAAAAGACGATGTCATTCTTCGAGTAAAATCGAGCAGGAAAATAACTCATGACGCTAAGGAATTTTATTAGTAAATCAAACGATCGGAAATTAGGTTCCAAGCGCAGTCAGAAGTGACTACGTCACGAATATGGCGATCATCGACGACAAGGATCGTGTAGGGTAACGCTTCGTCGTGAGACGACAATACAATTTCGTGAGATGTCAGGGAAAAAAATGTAATGAGCGTTGAAAGGAACCAACCGGTAGGTCTTTTTTTCGCGAGGCTCACTTTCTCGTGCAGTGTTCTTTCTTACCGTCTTAGTTCGTATTTCGGTCTACGGCGCGGTTCGATTTTCCCAGGGGGTTACCGTAAGATAAGAGAAAAGCATGCTCTCAACTCCGGCTGCGCCGAAGATGCCATAATCCAGTGATATACGGTGAAAATTCCCACGGGCGCTGCAACGACGTATCGTCGCCATTTGCATTCGCAGCCTGACAAAAGGTAGGCACTCCTTGAAAACTAACCGCTTTCGAGATCGTTACTAATATCTTTTTCCTCTTCGTTGCTCGTCGGATCATCGAGCTCGTCTCGAGGATCGACACTGATCGTGTCTCGCGATAATGCGCTCGTATAAACTTGCGCGAGAATTCGTTCGTATCAGCGCAGAGCCACTATTCGAAAAATAAGTGCAACGACCGATAAAAAGAGTCTTACGAACGATTTCTCCTTCGAGTATCGATTTATCGACTTTTCGTCCCACGAAATCCCTTCTACGATCCCTTTCTACGAGAATCCAGACGCTGGCAAATCAAGGAATCGACGAACGGAATGATGTTCACTTGGAATAGTTCGTTTTCGTGAAAAAGGTGAAATCGTTATGCTTCGAGCGTTTAGCATATCGAACGATAAATCTTACTTAACGCAACTCGTAAAAAGGTCCATACTACGTAATGTAAGATCTGACACAAGATCGGAGAATACGTTGCCATCGTTGAAAGGCAAACGAATAAGGCGAAGAGACGCGCTTTCGTGGTATTATTTTCGGGATGATTAATGCTAAACGGTCCTTCGTAACCTGCATTTGAATTATGAAACGGCTCCGTAGGTGTTAAGCGCGCCTAAGGTAAATATTCCATTAACTGCCCGGAGTTAATGGGCCATACACGGAAGTGAGCTACGCTTACGTTTTGCGTCGTTTTCAAGTCGCGTCTTTCGGGCATCTTGCGATTTTCCAGTCGGTGGAATCTTGAAATCACGAAAGAATTTAGAAAGATTCCGAAATAAAAAAAAGATAAAACTGTTGACGCGCTCAGAACTTTGTGAAGAACCAACGACTCGTCACAGATTCAGGTGTTGCAAATATCTTTCCATGTTTTCAGGATAGGATATTACCAAAACTCTGCCTGGTTCACTGATGATAATTGACTGTACAAAAAACTACGAATGCTACGTTAGCAACGATTGAAGCTTGAATGAACCGAATATAATTATTTAGGGCTGCAGAACTCGTCTTTTTATAGATTTCTTGTCTACGCTTCGCATGCCACATTGGAAGGAGTGCGTATATCCCCACTCGACATGCATACAATCCCGAATAAGAAAGCAAAGTACCTTGGCTCTTTGTTCGTGTCTTTGGCGATATAATGAGGCAGTTATATGGCACATTTTAGTGAGAGTGAATGCACCCTCTGCATTGCGCTTAAGCAAAAATATTTAAAATCACCAAGAGGCACAAGGTTTTAAGATAGTTTTCTTTTTTATAATGGAGGAAAGTGCTGCATTGCCAGGCAATTTACCGAGACAAGCCAGGTTAGACAATCAACATTTTTACGTCCTATTGGTATCACAAAGGGTACCTAGACCGATCATAACTGGCCCTTCGGCGCATAGCGAAGTTTGATGAACGCTTCGAAAAGAATCGAGTCGATGTGAAATCGAGACAAACGGCGCATTTTTATCGATCGAGTCGATACTTAATGGGTTTGCTGCTTGAAATGAAATCGGGAGGAGGGGGAGACTTTTCGTCATTGTTACTTCGTATTATAAATTATACGTCTATCTATGTTTAAGATTATAATACTTGAAAAGAAGCAAAAAAGATCGACGAAAAGAAGGAGAAACGGGGACAGAAGCACTTGACCAGACAAAAAATATGTAAGTGTTTATGTCCCGGATTTCCCCTCCCATCAACCTTTCTCCTTTCTATGTCCCGTTCTTTGCAATTCTCTGCTCTGCCCGTCACTGGTTTGTCAGCCAAGAACGGTATGAGAACGACGGATCTCTCTGTTCCACCTGGTATTGGCTTGTAAGTAAGCTAAAAACGATACAGGAACGGAGATGTAAGTACTTGTAAACACGCAGCTACACCTCCCACCCGCGCTATATGGCGGTGAGGAGCGTCCACAGCCAACAGCACGCGTTTTTTCCCAGGCGATCACCCCCATCCTAGTACTGAACGCGCCCTGTGCTACTTAATTCGATGATTTAACGAGAGCCAATTGGACCAATTCCGTATTGCAAAGTGTACCGATAGATTCGAGGACGGGGCACTCGGCCAGCTAAGAAGAAGGAAGACTGCACGAAGGACGAGATCACCGTATTTTGATTTCGCTCGCTCTTTCGAACGACGGAAAGCGATGGAGAACACACCCACGCATACAGCAAGAAGGAGAGCGATTTCTTTCATCTCCATCTAATTGGGTATACCTCTTTAATCCTTAAACGAAAATGGCGTCTGTCGTCGTAATCGTCGTGGACTCGGTACTGGCATTAAATGCAACAGGGCGAGTGGAAGCGACTAGGTAATTCGCAAAAGAGAGAAGTTAATCGAGGTCGACAAATATCGATTGCAGCGAGGTAATTTGTGTCCCAGCGGCTCTCCCAATACGCAAATTCGAGACCGGAACGATGCAACTGGGACTCGTTTATATCGTCACCGGCGTAACCCCGGCTAAAAGTCATTAACTTTGCCGCTAAATAACGTCGTGCCCGACCTACGTTGATACGTCGGCCATCGCGATCATTTAGATAGCTTTTATTGATATTACCGTTATTCCATAATGCCGATACCACGCGCCAATTATATTATTTATCAGGGATCGGGGCGTACGTCGATGATATTGGCGCCAATGGCAACAGCTATCAGCGTCCAGCTAACAGCCGGTACTTTGATCTTCGATTCGAATCGTGTCGCGTGGTCATACCTGCCTTCTGAATTCGTGCGTATTCGTGCTGCTGCTGATTGTAGATGCATCGAACTATCCGTTTCACTTTGATTTCGTTGACAGAGGAAGGAACCTAAGGGTCTGAACAAACGATGGGCATTGAGTGCATCAACGAATGTCCAGGCGACGAGAGTACAAGATGAAGATAGTCGGGTTTTAGACGGCGGGGTGAACGGCTCGAATAAACACGCACCGACATGTTCGGTGATCTTTCTTTTGTCTCTGACCAAGTTGACTGTCTCTCGTTTTTCTTCGCAATTGAATTTTATTGAACGATTACATTAAACGATCGTTAATGAAGAACGATAACTAGGAATGCTGTGATTCGCATGCTTGGTTACATGGAGATTGTTAATTGCTTGTCTTTGACGTGAATATATGATGAAATATCCCGTTAGAAGGCAATGTATGAAATTCGTACATGAACAGAGTTGATAATTGGCACAAAAGGTCGTTTCCACGTTTAATCTTGAATTATTAGAATTATTACGATCCAGCTTTTGAATTTAATTTATTATTCGATTTTCGTCGCTTTTTTTAGGTAAGTTTTAATCGATTGAAAGATTTAATTATCGATTATCACGATACATGTTCTACGTTTATGTTAACTTACGATCGTATACTATTCTTGAGAGAATATTTTTCCGTACATCGTAATTATTAATTCGTCCTTTCGAGCTGTATACGTATCTGAATCCCTTGAATCGCGAAACACTTCGATATAACTTTTTCAATATACAATTATTAATTTCCATTTATTTTGAACATATTCGTTCGTTGTGTTTTTACAAAGGTAAATAACTTCTTTCCGCAGCAATATAATACACGTCGATACGATACGTAAATTTCCTTTTTAGAAAAAAAGTCTTGCTCGTCCATTTTTACTCGAAATTTCCATCTATTGAATTAAATATCTATTATCGTCATTCCGACTTCTTTATCAGCAAAACGTATATAAGGCGAGTAAAACGATAATCGACATCGATTTTCGCAATACAGAATGCAATATTATTTGCGATAACCAAACATTGATAGTATTTCAAAGCGGCACAATCAACATACTAATTCGGAGAGATCCGTCTCATTACCAACAAAGATTAGACCACTTCTGCAATTTTCCCCTTTAAATCTCAAAGAGATATTAAAAGTTATCATCGGTGTCGTGATATAAAATAAAATATAATAAAGAAAGGAAAACGAGTGTATTGACTCTCTCGCAACTTATCTGTTAAAACGACGGCTCGTCGCCAATTTCAATGTAGAAAATATCAAAATGCGTTCCCACGATGGAGGACGGATAAACTTACGTAGGTTATCACCAAAGCTTCGTCTGGTTTACTACTTGTAATTTCACCTTGCTTGATTACGCTTTCTTGATTTACACCTCTGATACGAGATATAGAGATTGAGAGCGAAGTACGGAATGAGACTACGGCAAATTATGAGCTTTTAGAAAGTGACTCAACGTGACTTGAGAGTGAAGTAAATGAGCTCTAGCATGCAAATAGAGTGCATAAAATGAATAGAATCCCTGGTGGGTTTCTTGTTCGGGCCTCGTATGCCCCGTTGAAGATGCTGCACGCATCTCCACTCGAACGTATAGTCCCCGTTAAGATAGCAAAGATCTTGGCTCTTGACTCGTGTCCTTTGTGACCTGACTCTGGCACATCTGGGGATTGCATTGCTCGCTGCCTAAATGTGCGAAGGGGCTTAAGGTATGCCAAGAGCACAAGGTTTATATGAAAGTTCCTGGTAATGGGAGAGAGTGCCACGTCCCTATGTAACTGGTGATACGAGTCGAGCTGCCCTTCCCCTCTCCCCGTCGCACGGCGAAGCTAGTTCAACAGTTCAACAGTGTGTGAAAGTCGGTAATCGCGCAATTCTAACGTCAGTGTCGCATTAGGAGTAAAAAATCAATCTCTTAGTGTACAACGACGTGTGAGAGATTTCGTCAGTTTCATATAGTCATTTTCGACGTTAACATCCCAAGATATCGGCTTCCTCCACAGCTCCAATAACGTAACGATAAAATAACGTCAACGATGAGACCTTCATTTTGTTCGAACTTCCCTTTTTAATACCAACCTATCTTATGATAATCTACCGATATTTCAGACGGGTCATTAAAGAAACATATTGTTTAAAATCGAACGCGAGAAGTCAATTTGATATTGAATAGAATAATAAATGAAATCATTTTTATATTAAATAAGTTAAATCATGTATATAGAACGACGAATTTTTATTTCCGATTTTAACAACGATTTAATCGCTTATTCGAGCAGTGAAGAAAATCGTTCTGCACGCAGTTTCCGTGGAAAAACGTACAGTCGTATGAAGAGTACTTTGTTTCTTTTTCTTTTATTTTTTTTCTTTTTCATCTCTTTGATATCGGAGGTAAAACATCGCCTCTCGCGCCAGTTAAAAATTGGTCCTGTCTTCGTAGCGGCGCTACTTCCTCCGGTGTCGTCCTTATCAAGATGCTAAAAATGTGGATGCGACGCGACATTTTTCCACCATCCAGATGTGAACCACTCTTCGCTAAATCGCCAACTTTATCCGCACAACCGCTTCACGGCGTTTCAAGTACTGTCCACTTGTATCTGTGTGTTTTACGGCACTCTGCGGCCAAATTCGACATTACTGTCTATCGACAACGAGAACTCTTTTAACTCCTTAACCTACGACTACGTGTGAGATACGTAGCTTTATATTCGGGCCGAAACTGATTGTCACGAGTACGGCTCCTGATACGATGGTTGGGCCAAATGTAAAAAAAAAATATAAATATCACGTTTTGTACGTAAATCTTAGGTTGAGGGGTTACATTACAAGTTAAAATGATAAATTGTACAATTTATCACAGTTGTCGTGACACACAATCGACGCTGTAAATGCGTTGTAACCCAAGTATTACACATGGGTGACGGGTGGTAATGAACTAGTTAAGTAATTTTGGAAATACACAAAAAAGAAAAGAAAATAATATGAAAATACCTAACGAATCAGTTGGTCATAACTTTGAAGTGCATAATAATTAAAAGACTGAAGATTATATAAAATTAAATGAATAATAATTGACTTTAAAATTGGAATGCTATAGCATTCGCGTCATCTAGGATCACGATGAAAATGAATGAACAATGGCATGTTCGCCGGACCAAAATTTGATGGAAAATATCTGTGGTATAATTGTGAGGAACGTTTATCCTGAAAATCGGCAGTACGGAAAAGTTTCAGATTAAAAGAACGCCATAACCGAAATAAGCAACAAAATCAGCAAAGATATTTTTCAGGAACTCGTTGATAGCGTACCGCATAGTTTTCGAGCTAATTACAAAAAAGGGTGGTTCTACAAGTTATTAAAACCATTCGTGATTAATTATATTGATGTTATAGTACGCGATAGCGAAAATTCATACTTTTCATACATAATTATTTTAAAGTTTATTATTTTTCATACCCTTTTGTAATTTTTACAATTCATTTTTTCGTTCTTTCAATCTGAATTTTGAAACAGGTAAAAATTCAGTCGATGCTATAGTTATGCACTGCAGTGTACTAAAGAATGCTTCATTGCGCTATTTTCGTCAATGTCGAACATTTTTTTCTGTTCATTGTTACTCGACAATTATTTATTTCAGGATTAACCCACTGTATAAATTACGAATATAAAACAATCTTACTCTCAATCTTGCTACAATTACGCTCCGTGGAAATGCAGCACTGTTTCACGAATTTGAAAAATTCCTGTATTTCGAAATACTTATCGCACAGGAAACACGTAACCTTCGAATGGTGGATATCGAGGCGACAATTTTGTTGTAGCTCTCATCGAGATAAATCTGAATTCATGAGAGAGAAAGAGAGAATCTCGACGTGGTGCGTATGTAGTTGCATACACAATATATCGACTATGCGGTCACGTCGTTAGCGCAAGGTCGGCGAGTCGTCTATTCACGGTGTAAGAGGAGAAAGGGAGGAAGGGAGGGAAGGACGTCGTTCGTTCTCGTTTAGGCAGGCTCGCCACGAATATCGGAGATTACGTATGCCGTGCGTGCATCATGGTCCATCGTGGATTTGGTCTCCCTATCGGCCCGCGTCTCGTCGTTTTCCGAACGGAACGAAGGCCAGACCGACTCGACCGACCATCGATGGTGGTTCGATGGTGGTTCGATGGTGGTTTGATGTCCCCTAGGAGATGGGCGGGCATATACTATCTCTTCATAACGGAATATCGGAATTTTGGGGGAATATCGATGTTGAATTTTAACGTCGAATTTAATTTCTAATCCCTCCAACGTCGCCCGGTATTCCTGACTGAAATTCTAATAGCTACGGCCGAACGAATTACCATCAAAGGAATTGAAATCATACTAACGCGTTACGATTAATAGTGGAATCGGATCTCGTAGGCACTGTGTCGAATAGCTTTCTAAATCACACTAAATCCATTATTTTACCGATATGACGTACAAGCTAAAAAGAAGCCTTTTTTCATTCTTTTCTTCAAAGGAGATATTCAGTGAGTAACGAGATTTTTTATTTCAGGAAGGATAAACAAGCAATACCTGTCGGTCATCGATGTTAACCAAAAAAGGAATCAAACTGAATTTATCAACGTATATGTGTCGACTCTTGCCGAAGTTTACCGTACTACTAAATTCAACATTACTTAGGTTATTCGAATTGCGATCGTGATTGCGTTAGCTCTATCTCTGGATGTCCTTCTAAATGGATTACTAATTACTAACCGAGACTGAGGGAATTCACGATCGAACACGAATACGTGATCGAACACAGACAAAAACGAAGAAGACGCAACATGAAAAACATCGAAATTTAAATGAGAAACTGATAAAGTTTTCGAGCAAAATTTTGTTAAATCAACACAGCATGCTCGTGAATGCTTTCTTCCATTTTTCTCGTGCCTATGCATATCTTTCAATATTTTTTCTCCTCTTTATTTCATCTTCCGTACTATCAATCGGATTATGCGATCGAATCGCAGGAAAGCACATTTTTCCTCGTATTTTACCGGCGTGTTTCCGATGACCGATAGCGCGTCAGTATTCCTATTTGTACACGCCATTAAGGATCAAAGTGGCGTTTGGCGAACAGAAACGCCCGTCGTCGCTCTATTTACCGTCGTTTCCTCGTTCGTGTACGGAAAATCCGGGTGATTCTACTACACGCGCGTGCTGCGAAACCACCGAATACCATAGATGCCTCGCGATATCGTCGCGCCACGGTTAACCCTTCGATTTTTCGCGTTATTGAACGAAGCGTTACAAAGCAATTATTCGTAAAAATGTTCAAAGTTGCTTCAAGAAATAAGAAACGGAGTATTTTCATTTGCAAAAGAACTTTTTACGCATTTTCAAGGAATTTCACATTTTACACGATTTTATTCGCTCGGTTGAAATCCAGTTCAATTTCATCCTGTTGGATGAAATTTCACCCGCGGTAAAATCAAATTTCGTAACGTCAAGTGTAACGTGACTTTTAGCGCGTCCATTGTAAAAGAGCAAACACTTGGTCGTGTCGGTCTTTCCCTAGCAAAGGAGTCAAAAGCACGCCGATTATCGAGATATATACTTTGAGGGAGGAACGCCAGATCCTCCCATCTTTTAAACTATTTAAGAAACTATTTCTTCTGTTCGCATTCTTCCGGTGTTTGAATTAACATGTTTCTAGTAGCAAATACATCAAAGTAAGCACGATGCGGATCTCGATTCGCGCACGGCACTATCATGACCATGATTAATATTCAATAATCTTCATGGATGGAATTTAATATCCACAAATAAAAAAGACGGAAATATTTTACGAAGTTCGAACGAATTATCAAATTAACCGAACGTCGGTTCGATCTGCTAAACTTTTCGAGGCAAACTTCTGATCTTTTTAACAATTTAGTGACCTAAATCTATTTTCCAAAAAAAATCAAGTTAACTATTTTATTAGTTACATTGTTATCTTATCATTTTAAAGCAAATTGTATCTAATATATTTAAAATCACTAAGATTTTGTAAAACGAAAAGTTGCTGGTTAATGAAATGATAAAAATGT
>JAITYT010000431.1:591839-604783 GCA_025433975.1 Liostenogaster flavolineata
AACTCTCCCGCGATGACAGGGCAATCGTTACCGAGCGTAGTTCGTTTAAATATTCATCTCGTCGTTCTCTGGCATCGAAATCCGATTACACGAGAGATCCGACTATTTACGCAAGGTCCTAGCGCGGCGTAAATTCGTTTGCCTAACGCCACGAGAGATATAACGTTTTTATCTTATTTTCATTCGCCGTTTAATTTCATTTTCGTTTATCATTTTTTCAATGGGTAAACAGAAAAGCGATAAAAAGGGCAAAGTCTTTCTCGATCATTCTCGGGAAGTCGTCGATTTTTTAAGAACCAAAATCTAACCTTTTTTTCGTTTGTTTGAACGTGAATGAAAGATTTCTCTGATCCAATGAAAAAGTTCAAAATGGATTAACGAACAGGACAGTCTTTTTCCAACGCTTCGTCTATCATCGAGAATAATAACGATCTAGAAACTTGTTTATCGCGTCCATAGGTCTCTGCCATCGAAGAATAGCTCGAGCCAGCGGCAGTAGGTACGTCTGACTGTCGGTAAGGTATACGAGTAAATCTCATTCCATTAGAGAAGCTCGTACAACGTTCGAGCAAGAGCTGTGTGGCAGGAGAAACGTAATAAAATGCGCTCATCTTGCCTTTCGTGTTCTCTCTCTTTCTCTCACGTCTTCCTTTCGTGTCGACGGCCTCCGTGAGAACGACGGAATTGGTAAAGTGGCAATTATGCAACTTGAAATATTATGTCGGTGTAACCGTTGATTTGTTCACTACAACCCGGAGCGAGAGAGCGGATATCGAGTAAGGTTCGTAATTAAAATGAAAATCGGCGTCGACTCGCGCAAAGAGGACGTTTTTGGCCTTCTTTTGACGACGACGACAATGCGATAACGATTGTTGAGAGCCGCTCTCTACGATGAATATTTCTCGAGGAAAGCGTCTATCTTTGATCCAAAAGTTTCGTGACTAAAGAAACGATTGAAACTGTTCTTTTGTCGTTTATTAGCATTTAAACGCGCTAGACGGCCATATTGTAACTTTTATCGTGAACATGCCGATAGTTAAGTATCACGCATTCCTAAGAATGTTGCTTGAATTTCGCTTGGCAGATCGAATAAGGAAGTTTTTCCAGTTCTTGAATTATTTATATTAAGTTGTTTCAAATAGGACAATACAGTGCTAATAAGCAGAAATGTTATTAGTGGAGGAGAGGAAGGAAACAATCGCATGTCACTTCTTGTATCTCGTAGCTATCTCTCATTTCCAAGTGACGTCCAGATGCTTTCCCTACCAAGGACTCGCTTCGATTGTAGCTAATTTTCCAAGTCGTCAAAACGTCTTTCCAAACAAATCAAATCCTTAAAATCAAAGTGTTTAAAAAAATAATAAATTTTTTTAATTTTAATAGTAATTTTAACGTTTCCAATAATTTACTTCTTCTCTCATTATTTAGTCAATGTTGGACTGGAATTGCTACAAAATTAAGCGACGCGCAGGTTTAGCTAAGCGTTAAGTAATAAAATGATAGAAAGAAAATATTTACGCGAATTTTTTCTTTAAATACGATAAGGATCGATCGCCTTCGATGGTTGACGATTACTCGTTCTTATTGACTGCATATTATTTCGTTATTTCATCCGCGACAATGTTGACATACTTTCAACGAGATGGCCGTCTCAAACGAGGACGTTTATATTAACCGATGCTTGTTAGCGCTTCGACTTCGACCAACCTGATTTACCAATTCCACGGCGAGCCAGTACCAGTCCAGGTTCATTGATTTTGATCAATGACATTATATTATGCCGTACTACGCGTAATTTCTTACAAAAGTAAACATAAGAATGTAATATCTACGAAACAGGCAAGACATCAGCAGCCCGTGTCGTTCGTTCTCTTCCTTTCGAAAGAAAATTAGAGTCGTAATTTCTCGTCGATCGACATTCCACTTTGCTTCGACATTTTCCTCGATTAATCCTCTTAGTATTATCGAAGGAACGGCAGACTTCAAAACGATCGGGGAAAATGTCGTTCCCGACCTACTTCCAAAATAGATCTGTACTTAGGAGGGATGTCGATTTATTGTAAATACCATAGGTACTACGTTGAACTTCCAATGTATAAAGAAGATGAGACTCTGGATAATTGGATGACAAATACCATGCATACACGCGAATAAATTACTCTTTACGTTATCGTTATCAAAATCATTCAGTGAGATATGTTGAATGTGCGAAGATCGAGCTAGTTATTTATTGTAAATATTCTTTTGCAAATATTTGAACTAAAATGAACACGAGACACTTCGCGCAATTCGATCCAACGTTGCAGTGCGAATTGTGAATGCAGTACGAAGAGAAATTCGAAAGAGTCGTTGCGAGGACTATTGGTGTTTCAATCTTAGAAGTTACATTATTCCCCACGTATTTTTTCATCCCACACTTTTGACCGCGCAATGAAGTGTCCTGCGTGAAACGTAATTTGGACTGACTCCGTTGATAAGAGTTCTTCAGCATCATCGCATCCGACAGTTATGGAAGAAGCTAGCAAAAAACCTTAATCGACCAAATTCGATACTCCAATTCCTCACGCTCCTGTACCTTATTTTCCTTGTTCGTCCTCCTATCTTTCTCGTATTCTTTCTTCTTTATCCGTTATCTTGATCGTGATTTCAATGATAGCAATACCAAGGGGAAAACCCATCGTTTGATTTCTTTTCTCTAACGTCGTGCTTCCTTCCGTTCTTATCGCATAAAATTCAGGGACGATTGCCCAATGTCACGAGTGGCCGCGTGAATGAAGGTGGTAAGAAGGAAGGCAAGAGGAAAGGTAAGAGCAGCGCTTCAACGTAAGTCCTTCCAAAACGGATTATCCGGGGTTGAACTACGTAGAGAAGACTTCGAGTGCGCCTTTTTACGTTACAGCGGTTCTCATAGCGATCGATGGACGCCGTTTTTAATAGGTTATAAACCTTTGCAATTGGTTTCGGCTCGAAACGAGGATTCGACATCGTTTCCATACAAATGGGATGAAAAGCGTGAAGACGAAAACCGCTATTCCACAGGCAAGCCTTTTCCCCCACGACACTTTACGATATTTTCGTTAGGATTATTGTACTATTTTCTAACGTTTTAAAAACTACTAACGTACCGGAATTTCCATCTATCTAAACCTGCCATGAGGGATCATTTGATCGCTTACGAAACAAATGTTGACCTTTAGAAGAGAAATTGTTAATTTATTGAAGGAAATAATGTGCAACATAACTTTCTAATACTAGTAAAATAATCAAACATATATTTTTATTTTTTATAAGCAATATAAACAATTAATTGCACTTTTTGATTTTCCTTGTTGTAAATTTTCTTTTACCTCTTCAAGAAATTCGTGATACTCTGTTAATGGAAACGCTATCTTGGTATCTTTAGTTCAGTTGTTGCTCGATACAGTATTAATCCATTGATTCCAACTAAATCCAGGATATTGAAAATCTCGAACTTAGTATCGTAACTTTTTTAATTGGTTTTGATACATAAATTGTCAGCGTACAGTCATTTGATTTATATATTATATAATACTATTGTCGAGAAAAGTTTCAGATTATCTTTCTTCGTTTTTGCAAGTATGGGCAATGCTCTTCTGTCGTACGGATCGTTCCAACTAGTGTCGTCCGTTTTGCCAATAATTTCGTAGCCAGTGATACGGTGATGAAAAAAATGTCTGTTGTAATATTCCTCCCAGATTTTGTAAAAGGTTCGGCCAGTTTTAAAAGAATAAATTCACTTAGTGGTATTGACATCGGTCTCGTTTCATTCCGTCCTAAATATGGCAATTCGTTAACAACAAATTTGGTGTTGACGTCAGATGTTAGCTAAAATTTGATTCCAAATTTGTTGGGTTAATTTGACACGTACTACGTAAATTTGCATCTCGCTTTTGTGGAAAATAATTGCTCGTCGATACTCACATTTCTGCCTTGTTTGTAACAACTTCGGCTATCTTCGATGAACTTGCTTCACACGTTTGAAATTAGAGAAAATTTTCTGCACTCAAATGTTGAATTTTTTTTTTATCGAATCGGTGGAATCTCAAAATTCTCTAGGCACATTTTCTATTTTATAAGGGTTTTTCAATTCCTCTTTAGGTAGCTTTTAATACGTTGCGGACCGATCACGGAAATCTTCATGTTTTACGTGCTGAACGTTGAGGACGGATTACGAAGATTTCCGTGTTTTCACATATGAGAACGAAACTTATTTTGCTTATTATTAAAATACATTAAAAATAAAATATGCGAGATTAATTTTCATGCATCAACGTCATTTGTGTTAAAAACCTTTTAAATACTCGGTCCTACCCGAAGAGATTGGAATTAAATAGCCAGTTCCCAACGTAATGTAGATTACTTTAAGTACGGAAAGCCATAAATTGAATAGTCAGATAATATAAGAATTTATAGAATGTCAGTTGAGCGAAAGAAATAACAATGAACGTACGATTTTAAAGTAAAGTTCGAAAAGTGTCATTTGACCCCGCTTGGTACGTTTGGTGTTAAGAGTTTACGTAAAAAACGAATATAAAGAAAATAATATACAATTCTTGTTATAACATTCTTTTAAGTGTTTAAACATTTGGTGAACATTTTATTAACGATAGCACTCGTAAGAAGGAATAAGTTTCGTACGTATGGAGTTGTAATACAAAATTGAAAGATTGTCGAATCCTGAAAGGATTATTTCTCTTTTTTAAATTGGTTTCGAGCACCAACTGACACTTTTTTTATATGCGCCTATATGTGCTCTATATATTTATAACATTCCAGAATTTTTTGAATTTTTGAATTCGGATTGTTTTCTTGCAAGTTACGTCGTAACATGATTGATTATACAGAATCCACTTTCTTTTTATCGTTTACATTGTCATCGACCAACTTTAATTCTGGACGATTTTAAGAAACTATGCAATCGATGTGTCCTTTTTACGGAAAATCTTAGTCAAGCATCTTTCAAATATATCGCACGACTTGTCTCTTCTCTCGTCGAAACTTTTTAAAAGTACGAGGCATCGTGAAGTGTCTTCGACATCGTTGCTTATTATTATAATTATTACAATTATTTCTTTTCTTCTTTTTTTTTTACTTTTCATCGTTATTCTCCTAAAGATTCACGTCGAGTGATACTTTTTCACGAGATTTTGCGTCGATCCGCGCAGAAAGGGCATTACACGGATAAAGAAAATGTTTCGCTGCGAATACGAGATAGGTTCGTTTCTACGACAGTCGTTTTCACGGCGAAACGTTCGTCGATGCCATTCCACAGACAAATCTGCTCGCTGACGACAGCTCGTTTCGTTCGATAAAGTCGATAAGTGCTTCATGGCCAGATCGTTCCAACGACGATTCCACCGTGACGTATTCTCTCTGTTGCAACAAGGCGATCTATCGTCGAACGATCAGCAAGTATCGGTGCAATTTCATCAAAAAGTGTAACTCGAAAGAACGTTGACTGCGCCACGTCGGTTATCCGAGTCTAAATGGAATTTATTAAGAGATATTTTAGGATGATCGAAATAAGATGAATACATTGTCGATTAAAATTTGTCAAACAACGTAAATAATTAAATGTTATTGTTGTGACGGCACTGGCGTTACCAGTGAAGTTTGGTCGAGTAGAGATCAGCTTAAAGGTAACCTTTGCGATCAAGCTATTTTACGCAACTATAGGATAAACCAACATGGACAAGACGTTGTTCTTCTCATATAGAAAATAGACTAACTAACCTAGCTTGAAAAATTTTTGATACGTTGTAACATTGAACGTTATATCGTTCCTGTTTGCGTTCATAGATTTATAATGTCGCTGAGGCGAAACCCCGCGCGCAACGATATTATAAAATAAAATGTATATAATTCAATGATTTAACGTCTTTACTAAGATATAATGTTTTATCGATGTTAAATAAGGCGATGAATTTTATTAAATTCTTTCGAGTTCCTAGAGCAGAACGAGCAAAACCTGCGTGGCAATTCGTGTTAAATTGAAATAACTAGTACAATAATAAAAGTTGTTCTTAAATCAAGGCGAAATATTATATTTAGAGACCACTCGCTCGTTGTCAAGTTATCTTACGAAGTAATTACGCGCACTCTCGATAATCGAAGGTAATAAAACGAGAGACAGGCAGTCGAGGCAGTTGACGCTTCAATCTTGTGAAAATATAATCGTCGAGGTAGAGATGCGCGCGTACATTACTTCGCGAAACGCAGTTCGCGATTGATCGTGTTCCGCTTCATACGCGTCTCGCATTTTCCCTGTGAGCTACTTTACGATTCTCTCGAGCTCTCGCTCCCCCATTGGCTTTGTTACAACGTGGCGACGTGGTAATGCAACGTTCTACGGGTGACTAACCGCACGAAATGTCACGCACCGATGCATCTGCGAACGGCGATCAATGTCGCATAGCCGACGAGCAAACGATGATAAAACGAAGCCACAAATAAAGGCGACGATATCAGCGGATGGACTCGCAGGATCATCCTTTCCCCTTTTCGAATGCGGGAGGAAAGCAGCCGCAGAAAGTTACTTTGAACCGAGTGTTTATTTTGGAAAATTGCGATTAGATTGAATTTTGTTAGGTCGTAGTAGTACGCTTGGCATCGGTTGGTGGCATTAAAAATTCCCGACTCTACCTTCTCTTCTCCTAACCACGCATTAAAATCACCTTAATCTTTGCGATGTTAATACTCAGCAGTCGTATGCCATTGATGGTCGCTTGAGTAATGTATCTACTTTTTACATAACATTTATTATCAGTGGTCCTATTATTTTATGAATACGTTCAGTGCCAAGCTGAAGGTGTCATTTCACGTCACGTGCACTATAAACGATACTCTCTACGAAGTTTGATAAATCTAAAGTAAATGTTTAGTTTTCCTCTTCTTCAACGAACGATTAGCGAAAACTTGCTTAATAATTGCAAATAGCCAAAAAACAAAATTATCTTAAATAAGGATTTTTTAAATCAAATTATTTAAGTCGAAATTAAATTGTATAATACTTCTTATTTAATATTATAAGTTAAATTTAAATAAATTAAAGATTTATAGATATATATTTATTAAATGCAAATTAATTGTTTTAAAATTAAACTAAAATCCTAATTTAGATTCAATTTAATGAAGAATCATTTATTTCTCAGTACAGACCAATAAATAGAATAATTATAATGAAAAAAGAAATAAATATTAATTTTATGGGATAAATGAAATTATTATACATATATAAATATATTAAAGGGATAATAAATTATCATTGTTTAAATGACTGTTCGTTCTTCTACTTCTTTACTAATTTATGGATAATATAGAAATTACTTAAATAGATTTCTAATCCCCAAAAAATGTGAATCTTATAGCACTATTGTCGAGACAAAATGAACGTGATGACCGCGTTCTCCTGTCTAACTTTTTTGCAGCATAATTGTTTCGGTTATTATTTGATTTACTAACTCGCCGGTAATATCTTTAAAAAATCCGAAGGTTCCTCCATTTGAGAATACCTATGGCCTTACAGATTTTTCGCCAGGTATGAATTCTATTCTTGATGATAATTTGCTAGATTCATCACAAGATGTTCATTTTAAATTATTAGAGTCTTATGGGGGATTATTTTCGTTCTCGGATTTGCTATCCGTTACTATAATTTTCCGATTTCTTACACCTGATACTATGCCACTGTCTTCGTCACTACTTTCAATTTCTCTACCATTAAGTTCTTCATGAACACAATCGATCTCGTTTTTCAACAGTTTAAAATCAAATTCATTTTCACTTGAGCTAATTTCACTTCTGAAATCCATTTTTTTAGGGTTTTCAAAACTTAGAAATCAGTTAATGAAGAATTTGAAAATAATTTTATCTTATCTCCATTATAAGATGCATCATTTTACACTTCCTACGAAAGAACATAAACAGTTAAAGAACATATTCGCAAACTAATATTGCTCTCTTATCAATTGTAGGTAACGAAATTTAGCATTAACGAAGACTGTCGCCTCTCACTCGTCACTCGAGTTGCCGTACGAAACCCCATGGCGACTGAGAGTCGCCTCTCGAGCGCAAAGGGTTAATACGGTTCGATGTTGTGGCATTTTCAACGAGCAACTGAATAGCGCGATCACGCTGCATGACACTTAAACTATTAAACGTAGACTATCCTTTGCAAGGACGTTGCAACATGGAAGACCTTCGGGAGTATCTCTTTCATAGTGGCACACGACGAACAATTTTCACCTAGTCAGACGTCTTCAGTTAACGCAAGATACGCGCAACACGGGAAATCTATTTAAAAAATTCAACGTAATCGCGTATACGAGAAAGGATAACGAGAAGGCGCGCAACCTCGTGTAATTACCGAAAAAAAGAAGAAAGCGAAAAAAATGAATTCAAATTTAAATGCATATTTCTTTTCCCATTCTCTGCTAGTTTTGCTCCCCTCCACTCATTTATTTTATTTCTTTTTTTAGAGTCTTCCACCGAGCGCGTCATTCCCGTACGCTGCTTATTTTCTCATTATTTTTGGCAGTAAATGTTGCTCCGTAATAAAAGGGCGACTTACCGTGCGTCGTGAAGAAGCTCGTTTTCACGTGCTAACGAGAATCTCCGTCGCTTGGTTAACAGACTTTGGATTCGCGAGAACGCAAAACAGGCGGAAAAAACGTACATCGATCGCCGAATTCGTTCACTCGCGTTACATTCTTGCAAAATAGTCCTATCTCAACGACATTGATACGATTTTTCAAGGTGGTCGAACGCAAATCGGATAGTGGATCACTATAAATGCGTGCACGGTCTGAACACGCTATCCTGTTTTAAACGACGTCCTTTCTACGATCGATCGAAAGTTTGCTCCAGGACAACGAGTTGCTCGCGCGTTGCACGGCCCACGTCACACTGGTTGGCTCGTAAAAGGTTTCTATGTCCTATTCGAATTTAAATACGGATACGAAACTGTTTGTTTCGTTAATTCAGTTATTTCGTAGAGATCGAATGCTATTTCGTCTCATTCTCTTTTTTCCTGTCTTGTACGTTTAGTTTCCGTCGATTGCAGACAACGAAGTACAGATCGCATTGGAGAGAACTTTGAAACGATCGATATCCTAGGCTCGTTTCCAAAATCGTTTTGATTTTGTACAACAATAGCGTATTCTTGAAGTTGAAGCTACCCTCGAATTAGATCTTGAATCTATTTTGTGTATGACTAACGGGCCTTGAGAATGGTCACATCCTACGTACGTCGGTCGTTTTAACGAGCTCCTTCCAGAATCGTCTCGAGTGTACTATTTGAGTTATTCTCGTGTTTTACAGAGGCCTTGAGTAAAACGGTTTTCGTGCTTTTTCTCGCGGGATCGATTATTCCCTCAAATAACAGCAATTCTTCTGACCAAGGCTTTTGGAATGACTTAAGAAATTTCGAATTTTCAACGCATTGACAGACCTCGAAGCGGCTGAATCCATCAGTTCTTTGCGACCAATTCATCACAGATAATAAAGTTAACAACGATATTTTAGCCGAATTCTTTTTGTAGCTACTATAAAAATGATACGATTTAACACAAAATTTTGTAAGCTTGGATGTACGATTTTGAAAAGTCTTATCATCGCTTATCAAGATGACGTTGTAAAATGAGAAGCATAGAGTAGACGAAAATTGAAAAATTAAAAAAGTATAGTAAAAAGTTGAATTAAATCAAATGTAACAGAAGGTGACTTCACGTACATAACGTGCCCACATAAATTCAAAATTATGGAAAGACTCACTTCCACGTACTCGACGTCGAATGAAAATTCAATAACTTTATTTGCTATCGCTAATATCGAACCGATGCTGGAGAGAAAGAACACTCGAGGCCGCGATTATATAGCATTGTGACTTTTTTAATTGGGCTCCATACGAAAAAATAGTCGTTCATTACTATTTTAAAACATTTTTCTCGTGTGCTCCTGGCATATGAAAAATAAAATTTGATTGAAATCGTACATTTCTTAATCCTTTTTGTTCGTACTCGAGCTTTTCGCAAGGTAGATTTATTATAAAGACTAACGTAATCTTTGCGTCTTTATCCGAAAAACACTTTCTACGCATTGATTAAACAATTTCCCAGACATTTTTCAATCCCTGCAAAGAAAACTTCATTTAAATCTACCCGTATCCGCAAGAATGTTCTCTTTTAGCCGCTTCCACTTTTTCTTTCCACTTTCCATCCCTCGTTTACCACCTTTATGCGTTCCTCCGCGACTGGCCGCGTTTTATCCTTCGTGTCCGCGAGATTTCCACGGCGTATTTTTTTCTAATCAGCCTTTGCCGCAGACCTCCCCCGCTTCCTTCGTAATAAAAACCCGCTTATTATTCTTCTTTATCGCTCTTTGTTTCTGCGACTTTAATAAAAGTCCTTCCTTTCTTTCTTCCTTCTTTCATTCATTCGTCGAATCACGCGTTCATTCGTTCATTCCACGCCACTCTGTCTTCTTTCTTCAAAATGCCCTGTACTATCTATAAATCCACTTTTCACCTGATTTGCGAACTAATTTCGCGCGTGATCTTCGAATTCCCGACTCGAAAGGAAAGGGCTCGCACGTGCCTCTTTTTATCGCGGACTCCTTGCCACGCAAAATGGCGAGGATTGCACCGAGTTAAATCGAGCCACGCGATATCATTCTCGTATTAATCATCGAAATTACGGAAGATTAATTTACCGCGAGCGAGGAAACCACGTTTAAGTATACGCGATCTCGCGTGTGAAATTGCTATCGATCGTGTCGACGGAATCGATTAACGCTCGACGTTTCACTAACGACGTACTATTACTGCTGTCCTTTGACGTCCCGATAACGAATATGCACGAATAATTCCGGAAGAAAGAGGAAAGTCGTTACACGCACCATGGACTTGCACAAATTTTTTTGACAACGAACAACGCGAAACTGATCGCTTAATCGCGCTGATTATCCTAACGGTGCGCTTAGACGCATCAAACGAAGGTACGTGAAGTAACACGAGGCACAAGCGTGGTGCATGTGTATGACGTATCGCCGTGCATCAGTCTCGTGGAGATGCTCGTTTGTTCCCCGTGAGATGCCTCTGCTGTTGACATTTTCAGATACATTTTCCGCGCGATGATTTCACCCTGACTTTTGACAGGTTACGTAAACGCGTCGCTTTTCCACCATCCGCTCGTTATGCAGATGTTTTGAACTTGTTCTCTCGCGTTTTTTTCTGTAAAACGAAGATGGGTATCTTCGTGCTTGTGTGCGAGCAAACGACCATCAGGACGAATATCTCGATGCGACGCCACTCTCCTTCTTTTTCAGTTTAAGTTCTTTGTTCGTTCAAATTGATTGTGAAATTGATAGCGTAGATTTAACCTTTCGCTACCTACCTCGCGTGGTCTTGCTTTTTTTCTTTTCCTTCGCGGAAAGTTGCGTCCCATCGAAAATGACATCGTGCAATTTCACACGGACCCGGTGAAATCTACTTTAAGAATAATTAAAGACCACAAAGGTTTAAACGCCAAGTTTTAACGAGTTTTCGTTCTCCTTTCTTCCACCGGTGACTCGCCAAAGGCGAATTAGCATGTTGCCTTACACGTTTAATGCAATCACGGGGTCCTGGTTTTGCGTCCTCTCTCTCTCTCTCTCTCTGTTTTCCCTTACTTTTTTTTAGCAATTGTAAGTATCGAGTTTAGACATACATAGATTTGGTCTGAATTCGTTTCACATTGCCTTTCAAAAAATAGTTATAATTACATTTTCTGACGTATGCGTTTTTCAATTTCTTATTTTTGTAGAAGAAATACATATTTCATTTCAGTTTCGTACTTCGAACGAAAATACGATCGCGTCTCCGAGGAAATAGAATTATCCTCCTACTTTGTTTTTTTTTTTGTAACTTATCACGTTAATTGTCGATCCATCCACGTCACAACTTCGTAATTGTGACTTTATGCAAATGTGCAAACTTATCCGCGATCCTCCTTTTCTACTAGCGACGATTATTCTATCACACTTTGGTTTAATTTTCTCGATCTTTATCCTTTGTCGTTACTTATTACGGGCGAATCTGTGTGCTCGGGACTCGAGAAAGAAGCGTAGGAAGTGAACAATTTCACTGGCCGTTAGCAGGCCTCCATTGTTTGAAAATAACTGGAATCTGTCATGGAGCAGTCGCTATTGTTAAAAGTTTCGACGTTCTCGCTAAGAATTTAACTATCGTACGATTCTCTTCCGACGCACGCTCCAGCGGATAAATTCTTCGCAGTCATTTAATATTTAATTGAAAAAGAAAGAATAGACGTTCAGTGAACTTATTCGGACGCTAGATGGAAATTCGCGAGGCCACGTACGAAAAATATGCGATCCATCGAATCCTCCTAAGTTTTTCATATCTCGTTGTGACTCCGCGTTACGTACGACGCACGCAAAAGATTTCATTAGTGTAATGGTACTGGTTTATATCGTAACTGTTCGCCTTTGATATTACAGAAATTATTGCATCGTATATCGGTGGGTAAATTTGATGTAGGTCACGTGGGGTTAATGATGTTCGAAATTCAATTCGGTTGTTACATTACAACGTTGAATACCATCACCTGTAACTGACGAAGCTAAGATTACTGGAAACACATAATTCGAGTAAATGGCAATACTTTTAAATTTGTTAACCTTATCAACGTTACTAAAATAGTCTACAGAAATTATTGCAATTTAGGATATGTAGAAATAGTTAGATAATATATTAGGTCGAGTCATAAGTAACTTTCGATGCAGCTAAGCAGAATCTATTCTTCGTATCTACCCGCTATGAGTTACCATGACAACAAGTTTTTTAACAAGTTTGTAACAAGTACGTTAAACTGTTTTTTTAACCTCTGAAATGGAGAGTCAAAAAGTACATATTCGTCATGTAATGCTTT
>JAITYT010000431.1:630289-640345 GCA_025433975.1 Liostenogaster flavolineata
GTCTTTGAATCAGCTGTTCACAAGCAAAGAAACACCGTTCAACATCCCTCAGCTTCAATTCATATAGAACCCAATTTTCTTACTATTGAATCATTCCCAAGGCTTTGAGGCGTTTCGAAATGGCTTCTTGAGTCACTCCCACTGATTCTGCCAATTCTTCTTGCGTTTGGCACGAGTCTTCATTAAGTAATATCTCCAATTCGAAGTCTTCGAAAATTTTCTCTCTTCCACCGCCATGCTCGTCCTCGACGTCAAAATCACAGCTCTTGAAGTGTTGAAACCACTCAGGACACGTTCTTTCACTAAGAGCAACCTCACCGTAAGTACTTGAGAGCATTCGATGAGCCTCACCCGCAGTTTTATTCATATGGAAGTAGAAAATCAAAAGCTCTCGCAAATCACGAGAATTTAGCTCAAAAACCGACGTCTTCGATCAAGAATAAACTTATAAATATTCATAACATGAAATAATAGTAAATCACAAATTTACTAATATGACATTGTCGTTTTGTTAACAGATATTCAATCATACTATGTGCAAAAAATAATTTTTGATTTACCTATTTCGACCAGCACTTACCGCTACAACCATCTATCGAAAAACGGGGAAGTAAAGTTGTACACCTAATGACTTTCACGATTCGGTTATAATCATTAATTATGTGTATGTATACATGTGTACTATGATTGTGTACTATGATATGCACTAGAATTAAAATATTTTTATTATTGTGGCTGTGTATGGTAAGCTTTGAAGCAGGAATTACGATTCCATAATTGTTATTGATGAAAAGTTAAAAAAGAGTAAATTTATTTGTATAATGAAAGGTATCATTCTAGTACAGAAATGGAACGACAAGCGAAATGTTTTAATAATATCTACAGAACATAAGACATCGTTCGAAAAAGTACTGTGCAAAAAGGGTATGCAAAAATTAAACCTTTTGTTGTTGTGGGTTATAATAAAAATATTTCGAATGTTGATAAAGCAGATCAAACGATATCCTATTATTCTACACCTCGGAGATCCATACGCTGGTATTTAAAAGCGGTTTTTCATTTATTTGATATGACAATTCGGAATGCTTGTTGGTTGTACAATAAAGTTTATTCAACTAAAATGACTTATTTAGAGTTTCGTAATGATACTGCACATCAATTTCTAAATTCAGCTGAGCTGGCGAAAGATCTTACGAGAGAATCAACATATGCATGCGAATTAAGATTTAATCGAAAGAACAATCTAAAAGATTTAATCAAGAAGAAACTGGAACCATGGCTGCCAGAAGGGCAAGAGAACGTTTCCTTATAAGAAAGTTGGAAAGTAAAAAAATCACATTTCCACAATGGAAATACCATTTTTTTTGCAGCTACAACGCTTAAGCCAAGGCGCATGATTTATCACTACTCCATGACATAATTCGAACGTGGTTCGGCCCCAACCAGACAAAGGGACCCGCTTCTAGAAACGTCCACATGTACTCCTATTTTCTCCGAAGAACTTGTACCTTCCTTTTCGAGATTTTCTTTGAATAAAATATACGCCGAGCATACCCTACGTGTGGAGGAGCGATGCCCATTACCATGAACTTCCTATGACCGAAGGAAAAAACGATGTCATCCCTTTCAGGAAGATGCGTTGTTTTGAAAGCGTTAGTTAAAAGTCGACTGCGAAGGCGAACAGACGCGCAACTTTCAAGTCTGAGTGTAAGACAAATCGCACGTGCTACGAGTCAAATACACGACTCTGGATACGAATACGAATACGAAGAATACGAACTAATTGTCAATCACGCATTCTAATCGAGACGCGACAGCACAAGTGTTCAATAAGTGCAACGAAACGAACCGTGTATAATTTAAACTACATCATTATAAGACGATTGTAATATACTAACAGCACAAGATTTTGCAGCTTGCGACATAAAATCCGGCATAACAAGATTCTGTATTTTTGTCTTCCCTAAACAGTTCCGTGAACATTAGTTCGATCACGAGACACGGTGCGTCTTAAACTACCACCTCAATTTTTTCCAGTTTGTACCTATAGACTAGCAATACATCAATGTGTCACTTTAACAAAATGTTTATTTCGCTTCTTTAGAATGATCTAAATATATGTACATAAAATTTGTTCAATTGGTATTATACAATCCCGAAAAGATTCTTGATCTATGGTGGACGTTTTTTTCCGAGAGACTTTTGTAGCCAACTAGGTAATTCCATAGAAAATATTCCGAGAAAAAATCTGTGGAGATGCGCAACTCGAGCCAATAAGAAGTCTTTGCTACAGGAGTGTGCGATAAAGAAACGCAATATTAATCGCGACTATAATTGTAATTGTTTTAGACGAATGGGAACTACATGCGTCATTATTGTCGATTTTTCATCATTATTATCAAAAGCGCCACGTAAAAAGCCTTATAAATCGTGGCCATATAAAGTTTTCCTCGACTATCATCTCTTACAATTTACTATGGTGTTTCTTATGGTGTTAAAAAATTTGCAAACTTAGCGAACGATTCTTCCCCACTCTACGTTGTAAAATGTGATTCTTATTTCGTCTCCGTACTCCTTTCCGGACTTTTCTGGAGGTTTTTGCCATTTGTGGCAGTCACTCGTAACGACTTTATGACTATTCTAATTTTATTCTCCTTCGACAACAAAGAACGTCACGCGAAACGCACTCGTCTTTCTTTCCGTATTATTTGTATCACGATATACGGAAGCGTTTGTTAGGTGGGATTTTATTATAACAAAAATAATATTGCAACAATATAATACACATTTTTTCATCGATGCTTAAAACTTTGGATCATCGTTAAGTACGATACAAGTATTTGTTTATAGGATAAATAAATAAGTTCCCGATTATATTTTTCTTTACTTTTAATTCTAGAAAATTGCCATGAATTATATTGAAATATATTTTGACTCTTCTGATGTTTTTACACGTTTTTGATTAATTGTTGACGATGACTATATTTATTTCAATAGAAACTTGGATTCTAGATAAATAAATATCCGTGATAAACGATTAAAAAGGCTGGATTCGATTGTATTGTATTGTACATATTGGGAATGAAAATAAAACAGAAAAAATGACGTACCGGCCGAGATGAAAATTCTCGATCTAACTGTTTGTTCAAACATAATCCGGTTGACTTTCATTTGACTTTACACCGACGCAGTATTGTCATAGAATTAACGCGGTGTCACGCTGATTTTTACAGTGCGATGGCTTCGTTTCGATTATCAATGAAGAAAATCAACACGAGCGATTTCTCATGCGTCGATAAAAAAAACATCCATAAAATTCCAATAGCCATTGTAATCCAAATTTCAAATTTCAATCAGACGTTTTCTCAATGAAAAACTATCGATCTTTGCATTTTAATAAAAATAACGGTCGGCATTCTATTGTCTAGTTTGCAACGAAACCACAGATACCCTCGTTCTTGAAATTTCTCTACCGTTCTCAATTATCGTGTCTCCTGTGTAACGACTTTATCCGTCTCTCATGGAAAAATATAATCGTTTTGTAGTACGAAAATAATTGCGCCTGTGGCATCCGAAAATAGTTCAATTCATTTCGAGCGAGAAAAGTTTCCGAGGCACGAGCAAAAAGACGAGATTTTATTTCACGCGAGTCATCTGGCATCTCGTCACTATTCCCGCAGGAAGAAATCATTAGTCGAATTACGACTCAAGAACGAATGTAAAATCTCTAGCCGTTTCTGTCCTCCAAAGACAAGCATCCGTCGTTCTCGGTAGAATCTGACATGTTTGTCAAGAATGATTGAATCTGTCGCGCGTAAAAATTATTCGATTGACCTGGAGAAACACGAATCTCCAGCAAGGATCTAGGCCGAAATAATCGTGCGGTATTCTTTGAAAACAATTATCGACCATCTGTTCTACTCAACCATCGAACTCCACTTTTTCGTAATTTAGAATAACACGCAAACGATTCAAATGAAATGTTTACCAGATAGAACGATCAACGATAGACAATTGCACCGCAGGCTTAGATTATTTCTCAAAAGGCAAACATGCATCATACTAGGTAAGAGCTGGCGTGCTTGTCAAGAATAATCGAAACCGTGGCGTGTAAAAATCATTCGATTGACCTGGCGAAACACAAACCTCCACCAGGAATCCAAAACGCAACAATCGTGTGGGATTCTTTGAAAACCTTCATTATTGACCATGTGCCATACTCAACCATCGAACTCCACAGTTCAGTGATTTAAAATAACACGCAAACGACCCAAATGGAATGCTCGTGAAATAGAAAGAACAACGATAGGCAACAGCACCGTAAGCTCAGATTCTTCTTAGAAAGATAAGCTTCCGTTGTTCTAGGTAGGAGCTGGCATGTTTGTCGAGACTGGTCGACTTAGAATAACATACAAACGACCCAAGTAGAAAGTTTGCGAAGCAGACCAAACAGAAGACAGAGGCATCGAAGACGAAGATGAAAGTTCTTTCGGAAATTGGATGACACCGCGATCAGTAATAACAAACAACAAAAATGCCGTTGTCTGAAGATAGCCCTGGGCCAAGAGTTCTATTATCTTCCATGGCCGCGATGCCGACAGGATATTCAGGAAACAAAGGGATTGAAGGAGGTGGAAGAGGATTGCCGCTTCTTGTGACGTCCGGTCAAGATTCTCGGAAGTCGTGGTAGGCAACGGGTAGAGGTGGCTGAAGGTAGATGTTTGCACGAGAGTGGCGTGCAGCGTTGCCTGGTGAATGCGCGACCCCGAGTGTGGCTAACTCGCAAAGAATGAACGTTAACTCGACTATGGAACTCGGAGGCGCACATGGACGTAGTTCGCAGTGCCGGCTTGTGCTGGAACAAAAAAGTATGGAGTTTTCTTGCGTTCCGTAAGCGTGTCCGTCTATTTCCATCTATCTCTTTTTTCTTCGTTCCATGCCTTTATCCAAGGAAATTTCTTTTGGTTATTACTTTTTTAACCATGGCCATAAAACATTCTCTGAAAATTTTCTCTAAGTACGATAGGTAGTGTCATGAATGCGTAAATAACCGATCTAGCAATAAAAAACAAGCCCCACTCTCCCGAAGCTAGTTGAACGCTTCAACAATGTGCTAGAACATCACGCTGTGCTTCTTGTTCTAACCTATCCTACAGAAAGAGTGAGTTACTCAGTGCGAGCGATCATACTGTACCACCAGTCGTCACTACGGTGCATGACTGTCTATTGTAACCGTTTTACTTCTAAAATAAAGTCTTAACAGAATCAAAAGAGTTCGTTAATATTCGAAGCACTTGTCTAGTTTAATTTGCGGCGTTTGGCGTGACACTTTATACGCGTTTCGAGTATCAGAGATTGCCTATCGCTTATGATCGCGTTCGTTCGTAAACATGAGAGAAGAGACCAGAAGTCGTACGTACCTGTTGGGTCGATGCAAATCGTTCGTCTGACAAGAAGACAAGCAGGGAATTTGTTCGATGACGAATTCGCTGTGAAAGAGGAAGCTTGTTCGATATCCCCCTCAATCTCTGAACCGAAGAATCTGATAGTGATTATCGTTGAACACAGACGATTGATTGAAACGCGTTCAGAACTCGGACAACTGTAGAACGATTTTTAAGCGACCCTGAATAAAATCTCGTTTGCATAGGAACATTGCATCTTTTCGTATCATATCGCGAAGCGGACTGCGGTTTTTAAAGCATTTCGAAATACCAGTTTAGTTCAATACCAGTTGTTATCAATGTTTATCAGTTAAATCGGGTCTAATCGACGTAAAAACACTTAGTATACGGTTAAATATTCTTTTTATTTGATCTCGACGGGTTACGATTATATTAATAGATAGTTGATGATGATAGAAGGAAGAGAATTGAATTTTATTGTGTGAAACTACCAAACCTCACGAATATGACAACGAAATTAGCGACAAGATATAAAGACAAGTGTATAAGTAGTCTCAGTACTTTTCAATAATACTAATGGCTTGCGTTAGTAAAAATGGGCTCTTCGGCTTTTATACTATCGTTCTTGATCAAAATATATAAGATGCGACGAAAGGATAATCGAAATTGTTCTTAAGAATATTTCAACGAAAATTGGTTTGATAGAGACAAGAAATTGTGGAATTGTGGAATGCGTGCGCGTGTTCGAGAAGAATGGGGTAAAGGAGAAGCAAACAATGCCCGACTCTAACATGCGATTAATGATAAGCATATCGCTCTATTCATCTAACGTACGATCGTGCGGATATCGTAACAGTGGCAAAGCCAATGGACGTTAATTTGCACGCACACCTTGCTTCTGCTTTTCCGGATGCGTTCGCTGCTCGCACAATTTGTTCAACCGATTTTGCGGTTGCTTTGAAGGTTCGTCCTGATTCGATTCGATATTTCTGCCTTTCGAAATTTTGTCGGCGGTCAATTTTTGTTGCATAATGCATGAACTTAACGATTCTTCCATACGTCAGTATTATGAATTTTTGATAACAGAATACATCCATACTTGGTGCTATTATAAAATGCTACTGTTTTCAAAATACGTTTTCCATTTTTTTCGATTGTTATATTTTTATAACTTTTTATGCGAGCTATTTTCATACGTTTAAATTGACTAATTATAAAATCATTTTATAAGCTTGGCTCTTTAAATTATAAACTTGGCTCTTAACCGTAAAAATAGATATATCGTATTTTATAATACTAACTGAAGTAGTAGCCGTGAACATATATTTCATTACGTAACTAAAAAGCCAACGTATATTTCAAAAAATAATTATTAAGTTTTATACATATATTGCAATGGAATTTTAAATGCGTTAAATTCACTCAGTCCGTAAGTCTAGTGTTAATTGCGTAATCAGATTTACAACTTCTCTGTGGGATAATCATTAGCGATGTCCCGCCTTAATCGTATCAGGTAGTTAAGCATCCGAACGAATTTCCTTTCTATCGTTTCTATCGTTCTATCCGAACTTCCGCAATTGAGATCTAAAAACGTTAAATCGTTAAAACGTTAAAACTTCGTTAAGATATCGACCTACCTAAATGCACGATATCTTAATTGCTGTCTAGTAAAATTTTTCGAAGACTGGAGCGGATTTCTTTTCCACCGTTCAATGGAACGATCTTTTTTCAGACATTCGCTTATCTCATTAATGGTTAATTGAATGTATCTATAGATTTTTTTTTTATCGAAAGTCTATATCGTATTCATCGCATTCTTTTTCAATTTTAGAACATGAAAATTTTATGTGAAGTGATTCTCGACGTACGACCCGTCAAGAATTTAAAATTGGCTCGTCGTTCTGGTCGTCGTCGTCGATCAAATACCGTGTCGTTGCACTGCACGTTCTCGATGCAGGCTGTCGAGTCGTACAGAGAACTCCATTAATGTCATCCTTCTCTCGTCCTCCTGCCTTACAGCGAACCATGACTCATTTTACCGCCATTCATGACAAACTCGCGCTTCTCTACCTTATCCTTGAGTTGCATATCGGTCTTGCCTACGTTATAACGAAACGTCCTTAAATTATCATCGTTCTTACAAAATTTCTATCCTAACAAAGGAATTTTTTCGTATCGATAAAATTCCTGAATTTTTCTTCTATCGCATTTATTCTGAACTACATTTTCATGCGCAATACTAATTTAAAACTTACGATTAGTTCAACGTAAAGATTGAAGCGTTAAAGAGAAAATTGCGCGTTCGTGGAATATCGAAATGTCAAGCGTCTTGCAATCCTCGTAAATACAAGGTGAGATTGGCATCCAGCGAAATAACGCCGAAAACCATTAACGTGGAGTTCTATACTGAATATCGTAAAGGTACGAATAACCATTATCACCATATAACAGTACCATTATCACGAAACTACGTATCTCGACATAACCATAACTATTACCATACGATCTATCGATCCGCTAGAGAAACATACTGTATCCTTGTAGTTTTCCCAAAATTAAGTACGACCTTTCATATTCCGAACTCCACTGACTCACACCTATTCTCAATTAATTCGTTCAAAAATTGATATTGTGAGAAGAATTTTGAGATACGTGTTCTTCGATTTTAACTGATTTCCTAATCGAATCATTTTAAAGGCAATGTTAAATAAGTACTAAATCTTTACTTCTTCGGGCACTTCAAATACTAATATGGCATTATTTTATGGATTCTACTTGAAATAATTGTTAGAGCCACGAATAATTTGATATACTTTTTTTAAGGCCAAGTATAAGTATTCCCATACACATATATCGCCATCGTACAAACAATAAAACCTACACCCAAGAAGTATCATCGCAAACATAAATTCAATCTTACTCCCAAATTCAAAACAATGACACTGAAATCTCTCTAATTAAAAAACTAATTGTACAAACAATTAAACGTTTGGAAGTTATAACTAATATGCTTCTAAAACAAATCGAACTGTTACAAGAACAGGCTCAACAAATAAACACTATGACCAAAGTCTAAATCCATGTTGTAGAGACGACGTAATCGCCGCCTCCAACCGTTCGAACGAACGAGAAATTACACCCTTTGCCCCTTTCTAACCCTTTAGAAATAACTCCCTCAAATTCGCACGTGCGTCTATTCCATGCACGGCGCTCGTGTGCCAATTATTCGTACGATCGTTCAACGCCTTCTATTCTCTGCTTCCTCTCTTACGTGCTTCGAACCGCGCCCCCGTTCCCATCGTCGGCGTGAAGCGTCACTAGGACGTTCGAACATGGTTATTCATTGCGATAAAACTGCTATTATGCGTCAATTTATACGTTACTAAAGCTGGAAATACCGATACGAATGAAATACCATGCAGAGATACATTTTAGTCAATTTCCATTAAAACTACCAACGTTTAATCTATACATTATTTTAACGGACTTGTTTGTCACTCTAAAAGTAAAAGAGAATATTTAACTTTTTGAAATACAATGACGCCTGAGAGACGTCATTCATTTCACGTGTCATTGTAGACTTCGACGTCTCTGAGACGTTAAGAACGAATACCGTGCAGTGTGTTATTAAAATATCGGGTTGGGCAAAAAGAAATCCATTATTTTTTCGGTAGATGGCTGTAATGATCGTAGATATCTCGTAGATATCGATCAAACAATTTCAGATTTATGCTCGTTGGAAAGGTGACATTTCGCATTAAAAAATTCTTTTGCTGTTTTTTGTTTGGTCCATTCAGTTGTGAATCACAGGATGTTAAAACTGGAAGTCAACAAAGAGAAAATTCGGTACATTTTACAGTTTTTCTTCGATAAAGACGAAAATGCAAGCCAAACCGCTGAAATTATGAATGGTATTTATGGTCTCAATACTGAACGAATAAAATTCCGTTTTATTTGTATATTAAAAGATTAGGGAAAAAATATCATATAAATTATATTGAATTATACCTGGAAAACTAGAAATGCTTGTAAGAAATAACAAACCAATCGTTTCAACTGGTGTACAGTAATTACAGTATTGACAACCATCAGAAAATTGAAATTCTGTCGAGCAGTATCGCATGTATTCTTCTACAGAGTTAGATTTTTATTTTTAAAAATAAAAAATAATGCCTTTCTGTTGGAAGTAACGAATTTCAAACGTAAGACACGTTAAGGGTTGTCTCGGTAAAAAATGATGGAGGAGAAATCGAGATAATACGGACTTTTCGAAACCGATTTCTGTGGAGCATTATGCACAGAGTGTAATTTCGATGTAGCGCACTTGATAACGTTGAATAATTCATTTTAACATATACTATAGATAAATATGTATTTCGATGAATAATATTATATTACCCATTAAATGAAAACGACGAGCTTCACCAGTATACATTTCTTGTAGCAGACGGGTTTTGACGAAAAGAGAGGGGCGTCTCTCCCTCTGGTGTCGGAGATCGGTGGTACTAGCTTTTTATTCCTCGTGGATCCACATGCCGGAAATCGAACCTCGGCCCTCCGATCTGTAGCCAGGCGCTCTCTTCCCCAGTCTACCACAGACTGGGTGCTAGAGACTATCGTAGGCGCGTATATCAGCATATGTATGCTTCCA
>JAITYT010000431.1:658450-679025 GCA_025433975.1 Liostenogaster flavolineata
GGTGCCGGATGATACAATGCGTTTTGAATTACTGATAGGCGCCGACTTCTTGCGAACAGTGGAGACGGCCGTAATAGAAAAAAATTCATCTCGCCTGTGAATAACAGGATTAAGAAGAATGTTTACCACAACTGTGCACCTTTTAAAAAAATAGGATATTTTCTGTTCATTAAAAAATAATGCGCAAACGGAGGTACCGAATGAAAGTATAACCAGTTGACCGTGGATCTGGTCGACATAATAGCCAGAGCTAGATTAATAGAACATGAACTAATGGAAATGCAATGACGAAACGAGAAGTATGACGTAAACAAAATAAGTGACCCATCCGACATATAGATGGGTATCTATTGAATATCCACGATGGCCAGTGAATATTTCTAACGGGCATCCATATTATATCCCATGAAAGCTTCTCGAATACAGTTTTACTGTCCTCACACATCTCCACTGAACATTTAATGGACTTCCATATAAGTATCAGATTCTTACACTCATAAAAGTTTATTCGAGTAGTAGAAATTCATTGAAGCACCTTTGATGCTAAGTGTACCATTCGGTAATGTAACGTAATGCAATGTAAATGTAATTTTTGCAGTAAGGCTGAAAGACTTTTAAATATTCAAGAAAATAAATTTTTTGCACTGAATAATGTTAAAAATTAATTACAGAAAATACATAAATATCGAATATCGAGGTCTTGGCTAAATGCTAGATCTTAGAGAGAAAATGCCGCTAATGAACGCTTCAACAGATATTCATTAACAGAATTCAAAATAAACGCGAGAGTAGAATCCAATAATTTACTATATTTTCATAACATTTCGCTCTTTGAAAAACCACTTTTTGTATTTAAGATCGGCTTTAACTTTCGTCGACGTTCCTCGTAAGCTTGAAAGCAGCTGGATCTGTTTTATTTGATCATTCCATTAAAACGAGACAAATAAAAAACTGCTTAACAAACATATCCTGTAACAGTAATCATATATTTGATGGTTGAGTCAATATAATTAGGAACACTGATTTGTCGAAGAAAAAGAGAAAGAGTAAGCACCGATCGAAAATATTGGCTAGGTCGCGAATAGAAATGCTAATCTTTGAATTTAACCGCAAGAACGGAAATAAATAGAAAACACAAAAAGGAAGAAGAGAAGAGAAAAAGAAAAGACAAGGTATAAAAAGAAGATCGATAGAGTAAAGGACGACTTCGATGTCCAAAGCCAAAGTGGAATAACGTGCTCTTGTTATCGTCTAATTCCATGAGTATCTTCGAATTTCGGTTACTTCTCTCTCTCTCTGTCTCTCTGTTCTTTCTTTTTCTAGCTATTTTATCCTTGCTCCCCCCCCTTTTTCCCTTCGTTTCTCTCGTTTCTATCTTTTTCTTTCCAATTCGTTCCACGAAGTTTCTCATTACTTTTAAATTCCCGATCGTACGCCACTACATACTCCATCACGACCACTCAGTCGCGAGACCGAAATTCGATTCAATATATTCCAATTATCCCAATTTCTCGTCGCGAGACAATCACGAATCTTCTCTTTTTCGACATCGTCTGACCGTCCGGCCAATCATTTCCTAACCGTGGCTACTTTCTGTAGAAGTACAATCGGTTCAAATAAGAATCTCTTCGTCTATTGTCTCATCGATATTTGACTTGTGGAGCAATTGGCGTCAAAATACATAAAACTGACTTGTATCGAAGTATGCCTTGGACACCCGTAGCCTGATTGTCCACTGATAACATAAGCGTGCAAAGGATTATGAATTTAAGCAGTCCATAACGAGTTTAACAAACAGCAAAGTTAACAAAAAACCAGTAGGTCACGGTCAGAACTAAAACTGGGGAAACCGAGTTTTTCAATTCATCCTCATCAACGTGCAGTTTCCTTCAGAAAGGCTGATTTCGAAATTCTTCATATACACGTATTTTAATAGGTCGTTATCATTTCGTGTCTTTTATTCGTCTGATCTCGACACAATCGTGATTTCAATCGATAGAAGCAAAGCCAAGGCATTCCTAGTCGACTTTAACAACAATAGAAAGAAAAAGTACTTTAGGTGATTGATTTCTACTTGGAGAGCTCGGTGATGCGTCTTGAGATCGAGATTCGTGATAAATACGCTAAAGGATACACGATTTTTCGCCAGAACAAGGAGAACGGTTTGAAAAAAATAACCGGCGTCTCATCGACAAAATTATCGTAATATATCATGCCGTCGGTTTTATTGTAAAGATCGATTTTCCATTGGGAACAAGGTTAAGTAAGGTAAGTAAGGTGTCGAAAGTAGGAATCAAAAATTCCTTTGATCTCGTCTTTCTTCGATCCCATGCAAAAATGTTGCGTGTGTTCTACGGTAAGGATATGCACACCACAGAGAGAAATTGAGAGAGAGAGAGAGAGCCACGTGTACGCTCGTAAGGACGAAAACTATCCCGCGGGCAAAACGGAATTTCATTTCGCTATAATTGAATGCCGCGTCTTCTTGACAGTAACAACGTGCGTCCCGACATCCTTCTTTTGTCCGTCTCTGCCCTTCCTCCTTAGTAATAGGAGGCATGATACATGAAACCAGCGCACAACGTGCATGTAAAATACGATACGAACGTTGATCATCCCCGACTGCTGGAAGAATGCTTTAAGTTCGTATTATTTCGAGACGTAAGACGTCTTCGTGAAAGAAGCATTTGCGAATTGTTTTCTTTCGATCCGAAGAAGAGTGGCAAAAGTGACGCGTATCGACGAAACGCGCGGTTGCCAAAATGAGTTTGATCGATGTTTCCGCAAGCAATGTTTTACCAATCCGTAATGATGGCAATTTTGAAGCATTCAAATGCGACGATTGATTCTACAAGGATTAATTACGAATTAATCCTTATAGAATCACAAGAAAAAATATTGAAACAGACATTTTTTTGTTATGAATTTGAAGTCACATGTGCATTGGTTACATCCGTGGAAGACTCAAATGATTCTACACGGATTTGAAGGGTATATATGAATTTTATTACGTCTTTTCTTCCATTTTGCATCATTAAGTATAACCGACGTTAAAATTATAGATCACGCGAGTTTCCTCGAATAATCGTTATTAAACGGGACATGAGAAGGGAGCGCTCGTAAGAAAGATAGCTATGGTAAATGAAGAAAAGCACGACTTTGCCAAAGTTTGGAAACCACTGACTTAAAGTTTCTTCCTCGTACGTCGTTAACCGCGGTAAATATCTGCTCCATAATATACGTACATTTTGTTCATAGTTTGCATTTATTCGCACGCGCGGAAGGTTGCTATCCGCAACCTGCACTTAACGGCGATACATTTTTTCCCCGCACCACATTAACGGCACAAAGCGAAAAACAAGAAAATGGGGAAACCGTGAGGACCCTACTTATTTGCAGTCCTATTCGAAAATTAAGTTGTATTAATTTTATTTTTTGGTCGAGAATATAGCGACGTGTTTCACCGCGAGAATTTAGCGATAATAAAACATCGGAGCACCGCAAAAACATCAAAGTATTCGTAACTGTGATATTCATAGACGCACGCGATGACGTATATTACCTTTGCGAATTTTTTCACGTTTAAGTAGGTCTTTAGACGCTCGTGAAAATACATCTGACCGTACTGGATCTTTTAATTATAAAACAAACAATAAAACTTGCAAGAATCTATGCGTCACTTTATCTTTTAACCTAATCGACTATTTAAAAAATTCAGGGAAATTATAAATCGTTTCTAATCGTTCACACTGCATTTGCATCCTTTATATCGTAACCCTTTCAAACTTAACTTGACTCTGAAATAAATTCGTGTCTTCTGTGAATGGTGATAAAAAAAAACAAATTCCAACTTTCTCTAGTTCTCTGCAATCTTCTTATAGTTTTCAACGCATTGAATATAAATCTGTAGTAGAAAATTCGATCTGTATACTCATATTGTAATATTGCGATATACCCAATATTATAAAAACAAGGAGGACTGTTTACATCCAGCTAGCTGTAGCTAGCAGTGCTAGCCGTGTAGCTGCTCGTGCACTCTACAGTTTGCTGACGACTTTTCCATTTTTCCCCATCTGGGCATTCGTTTAATTAGCGACTTGTTGTACATTTTACGCATCTGTATTTTACATTACAGTAGATTTTGGTATCTCCATGTGGCATCTTACATATTGAATAATCTCTTGTCGAACTTAGGGACTACGCGTTAACAATTGTATTGAGCAATTTTTTAATCTCGTAACTAATCGCTTTGTTGTAGCGTATTTCGACTTTAAACTTAGGTAAGAGATTGTTCATTCGTTTTCTTTCTATATCACACGCAGTTTCTACTTCTTTTAGTATTCCTTTAATGTCTTTAATTGGCGGGGAGTGATGCAATCCTTTAATTATTACTTTATATCTTCTAGCATCTTTTGTTTAGTAGGTGCAGTGATTAGAGTTTCGCGTTGTTATTTATAAATTTCAGTGTGTACATATTTCTTGGTAAGTTCCATTTAAGCACGTCTAGTAGCAATTGAGTTGTATGAACTTCAATAAATATAGGTGGTACTTATTTTTGTTGATTTCTTTGTTCCTCATGATCCTTAAGCACTTTGAATCTATTTAAAGTTTGAACTGACGGTTTGGCCTGTCGTATAGATTTATCGTTTCCTGTATCACTTTCTATTAAACCAGTTGGTCGAATTCTGTTTTTTTTATATACCTTGATATGCGGCGTTATAAATTCATTTTCTGAACTCGTGTCTGTGTAATGGCGCGTATTTATTCTATTTTTATCCTCTCTGAACTGTCTTTCCCTCTTTTTTTGTTATCAATGCTATTTGGGTTATCTATGTGCATTGGTTCGCCCTCACCCTTCTTAGTACTCGCTGGATGAGATTTGGATACAACCAAATTTCTTCCATTATTAACTAGCCTCATTTGTTGCTTTTATTATTCTGCCATTTTACCAGCTAAACTGTCTACTGGCAATACACAAAGCTTATCCCCCCTCCTCTGTCTTTCTCTTTCATAATTTATATAATCAGGTAATCACTACCTACCTGTTTAATGACTCAAGCAAGACTTTTCTATACATTACACGTGTACTTTACTGTTTATTCGGATGTATTTTAGTTCAAACTAGATCTTGTCATGTTCGGTATGCCATCCTTGTTGTTCTTTGATAAAAACCCGTTTTTATGAGCAATCACGCAACAATAATTCAACAATAATTTCTACGAAAAGAACCTTCTGAATTCATCACCACGAGATATCAAAACGACTCGCTTACCGATGTACAAATAATACAGTACAATACATGTACAATAATACATAATGTAGCACAATACACATGATACAATGATAGTACAATAATGTAGCAGTGAGGGTTTTTCCCGTGCAGTGATCTACGCATTATCGAATCCTGATCCGCGTTAGAAACACGCGAGTGTCTGCGTACGTGTCGGTAACCACTCTCGGGGCACCAATCTCGAGTGATTTCCAATAATCCACGACGACGTGCGATAACAGGCTGCCACGTAATAGATAACCTTTAGAACATGCAAAATATCTATATGTTTACCAACAGCATCGGCATTAGCGATAGCCGTGATAATAGTAACAACAATAGCAATAGCAGTAGTAGGAACAGCCGTGTTGCGCGACCACGTTCACGCGTTGCTGCCATTGCGGTAAACGGCTCTCCTGGTAGCATTAATAGGATCTATCTCTTACGTTTTCTACGAAAAGTTACTTTCCAGAAGTCCACGATCTTCTACGAGTCACTCTATGGAAGTATTCCGATAAGAAACAGTTACGCTTTTGTATTCTGCCTTTTTCCAGTCTAAGAAAAAAATCAAAATATTTGTCAACTTTCAGATATGCAGCGTGCTTTTGATCGAGCATAATCCATTGCTAATAATTCGAAGTTCTTTAATCGTTACTATTATCATTTTCAGAGATTTAGGGACTTATTTTTGTCTTCAATAGCACACGATATACGAAGTTCAATGAATAATTCTTATATCGTCACGTATTAAAACCTCCCGGCCCCTCTATTGGTCCTTTCATTAAATAAATACAATGGAGTATATAACGTAGGAATTAATTTAAAAGACATATAATTCGAATAATCGATTTATTTGCGTGATTCAAGAGCATTGAAAAATTCATAGATATGCACAATGCACAAAGATTTTCATTTCATATCTAAAAATATAAGCGTTGCAATCAACGATACAGGTAAATTTAACGCGTTCGCTCTCGCAGCTTGGTCGATGAAACTCACCCATAGTCAAGCTTTTCTCGCGATGCATTTACGTAACGTATCGCATATATTCACTTATATACCTCTATAAAGAATACTAAGCTAGCCAAACAAAGCATTCTATGCAAATAGTTACGAGTATACAACGTATACTGGCTTCGAAGTGGTGAACGTATTAACGAGGTTTCGATAACGCGGTCCTTCCGCAAAGGATAAATAATCGAACTTTCGATAAGGCAAACGTTTTCTGATCTCTCGAGACCGGACGCGTGTATACGAGCAACGAGCACCCCGAAACATCTAAATTTCCCGCTTTTAGACATTAGAGAAGAATACCGTGGAACGCACGGCTATACTCGCGAGACCACGCGTTACCGCGGCTACAAACTGTTCGTAACACCGTGAAGCTTTCGAAAGTCTTCGTAAAATCCATGGTGCTCGTAGTTTCACGGTGGCTCAACTGGGATTCCATTAGCGTAAACCCTTTTCATGAATTACACATTCGCGGATACGCGATGAACACGTGAAAGTTTGCGCAAGAAACAAGTGTTATCGATTATGTTCGCGCAAAACGACGGTATTGGACGTCGCGATGAGTTGGCACGAGGAATTAAAACGAACATTTTGCTTTTTATCTTTTTAACCTTTTCATTTTCACGCAGCGCGATCGCAGTGTTCAGATTTCATGTTGAAAAGATCAACCATTTGATTAATCACCGTGGCTAACTGATACTGGAATTTTGTCGAAGTCGTAACATTATTATCATACTGAGATATTGGTCGCATTATTTTTTTTTTTTATTGTATGTGACGTCAAAGGAAAAGTACGATCACATTGCTCGTTGTTCTCGACATAAAAGAAGACAAAAGCTATCGCGTTGCTTGGGGCTCTTCTCGACCAAATTTGTACACTTAGTTCTAGGACTCAAACGGTTGATATAATTGATCATTTGAAAACGTTCGACCATTTTTAACGCGTGCAAGCGTAGCGATGTGTTTACAATAAAATTACGAAGGTCAAAAGAAGGTTGATATTTTTGTTAAACCTTTCGTAAAGACTATCTCGTATACTGCAACCATTCCGTTTAATAAATTCCTTATGAAGGCTTAATGTTTCATCATCGCCGTGGCAGTGATAGAAAAGGAAAGAGATACCCTATTAAACTTCATGTCCGAAATCCTTGTCGGTGATGGTCCGTCGGGCCCTCTGAATGCTAGTGGGCCCACGGGAAATCTTGCTTTCGTCTCAATGGCTGAATCCATTCAAGGCTTCGAAGCATACATTCTCTCTGTCTCTATATCCTCCCTCTCCTCTCGCGCTCTTCCTCTTTCTCTTTTCCTCCTTCCGTAAATTTGCTTTGTCCGATTGCACTTGTTCTCTCTCGCACTTCGTTTGCTCATCCGACAATGAGTGTGTCGGAATAAGAAGACCAAAGTGGAGATTGCTTCATTAGTAGAAACGCCTAATTGTAACTGTCTGTTTGCCCTTATACCATTTCTAGGGAAACCTACGTTCAAACGGTGGAATTAATTTGTTCGTTATACAATGGTAAATGCTTCTCATCGCGCCAATTCCTTTACGAAAGATGGATTTTACTCCGTTCGTCGTATCAATCGGTCATGACTTACGACATCACTGAAATTTACGATTTCATGCGTCTATTCGTTTTAACGTTTTACGAATGACTGTCGAATTTCATTGGCTGCTGTTCTACAATCTGTACAAAATAATATTTACTTAATCTCTTCGGGAAGATTTTCTTATGCCGGGAATGAAAAGATTGAATTATTTTTTTAATTATTACTTTTATGTACCTCATGACAATTACGATTCGTTTTCTGAATGGAAGATTAAATAAAAATTGTACATTTATCTTTGTTACTATTTCACCAGTGAAAATAGCCTTTCGATGGGATGAAAACTATCCACGCATACATGACGTCATTTAAGAGCGTCGAGAGATTAAGAAAGAATAGCGCGATTGACGAACGAAAAACAGATTAAATTAAGTAGGAAAATTGTAAAGTAATATCGAGTTACAAACGGAGCATCGAGACGAAACGTGCATATTATTATTTACACAAAGGAAGTTAATTTCACGTTGTCTAGAGTCGCTAATTTCATCGAAAAACGATTGGTAACGCTTTCATGCTCTACTTAACCATAAATATGAGGCTTCTATTGAAAGGGTGAGACTGGATCTCGACTCCATTAGACGCGCGTAATTAATCAGTGCGGCAACGAGACAACGCGATAATTGCTTATGCAGTGACGTTCATTGTTGCCCGAAACAATTGAATCGTATATACGGGCAGATATTTCCTCTTCGTACGATTGCATTTCTTCGTTCGCTGAACGAACGTGGTAGGATCAGAGTGCACAGGCCAAAGCTCCGATAGCAGGATGAGTTCATCCTACGGTTACCGTCATCGTCCATGAACCAGGATGATCAGATCTACCTTTCAAATCGCTAATCGAAACAGTTACAGATGTGCGACTATCCGAAATCGAGTCATTCTCACAGGATCCTTTGAATGTCCAAACAGATCGAGGAACACGACGAATTTCAAACGAACTATGCGTTTCATACTGATCATTTCGTAACGATAAACTCCATTAGGATCGTTATCGTACCCGTATTCGCAAAACGTTCAGGTTTAAATATGTTTGTTATTGTCATTTAAGAAACGAAGTGACGATAGTTGAAAAACATCGTCACATTTTCTTTCATTTTTCCTATCTTTTCTTTTATTATCGTCATTTTAAATGCTTTTATTTCCATTTTTCTTCTATTATTCTTTTCCATCTTTCATTTATCTTTCTTCTATTTTCCTGTACCTAACGTTTGCCAATAACGATGTTTCAGGCACGCCAGAATGTAGGAGATAATACTAACCATCGTGCTTTTACCAAGAGTGGGAGAACCACTAGTAGACTATGGTAATTGAGCATTCTTTCTTTCGGGCTTCTTATCTAACTTACCAACACGAACTCTCTTATTACCAACGCGAACAACTCTTCGCCACGAATACTCGTGTTTCTTAGACCGGCTTTAGCTTTTCTCTTAATATTCATCGGACACTATGGCATCATTGTTTTTAATTAAACCGACCATGCGAAATGGTATTTTCGACGAGGGAATTAAGATTTTCTCCTTTGTAATCGATCAATCGCGATAGATTCGTTCACGTTAAATTTTCTATCTTAGAAATTACTTTTTATTTGCAGCCATTTTCTCTAACGTTGTCTGAGAGAGTTTTAAATTTCTAGGTAATGACGATAGCTTTCATATTTATCTCGTAGAATTATGAGAACGTTAAAAATTCTTATTAAAAGAAATAATATTGATGTTCTCTCGATACATTCTAGTAAATAATTGAAATATTATTTTAAAATAACTTTTTAATTATAATTTTTATTTATTTCTTAATAATAATTTTATAAATAAAAGTGTTATGCACTCGGAGATATTTAACTTCAATGTGGAATAAAGAATACGTAAATAAACTCACGTAGCTAGTAAGATAGTAATAACGATGTTTCGGCTTAATTACACGAAACGTACTTGTGAATTTCTATTTTGTTTCATTTGCTTGTGCTTTCATACTTTTTTAATAACGCGCATTGCATTTTTCTTAATTACGAACATTCCGATCCCATTGAAGTAAATTGTATATTTTCTACGTTTTTATGGATTCAATCACATGTTCGACATACGTAGAGTATTATTTCAAATATTTTATTCAATTTCATATTGATTCCGTACTAGTAAATTTTATATTAAAAATACCGAGTATAATTTAATTTGCAATATTATTTAATATATATTTCTAATTGTAGTAAGTTACTATAATAAAAATGAAAAATTTAATATTTATTCGTTATTTCTAGATACAGAAATTATTAATGGTATCCGATATTAAAATGCCATAATTACATACAGTTTCAAAGATATAGATTAATATAACATTAATTAATGTAGCAATTGATTAATATAAAATTTAATATATACGAGAGAAAGACGAATAAAATTCATTAGTTCGAATTAAATTCACAATACGTTACTGTACATCAATGTTATACTACATACGATTTGATTATTTCATTTATTTGCTATTTTACTAATGAATCCGTTCCATATTTAAAGTATAGTAAAGCCTTGATTATCTCAGCTAATCAGGGGACATGAGTGTTCGATTAAAAGAATTTTCAGATAATAGAATTACCATCGTTTTTTATATTATTTCGAAAGAAACATGTTTGGGATTGACTCAATTCAGTGCTTTTCGTTCGATTAATCCGGTACCTCCGCGATTGATTTGTGCACGGGAAAATCAAGAGGATTCGTCGCCACGAGGTTCCTGTTCTCCGCCGACCTCCTCTCTCCACGCATCCTAGCGTCTCCAGGCTACCCGTGCCTCCTCCTCACTCCTATCGCCTCCCTCTCGAGTTCTTCTCGTCCAAGAGCGAGGTAACAAATAATGATTATTAATTATATTCATTGTTAGCAAAACCACGTGTTTACCTTCCTTAGCGCCGTCCGACGCCATCTTCCCTTTCACGAGCCGCCATCTTGCCTTCCTCCGAGCCGCGTGCTCGCCCTGCCTCTGAGCCTATCCACGCCGAAGCATTTCCACTCGCTTCGTTCCTCACCCACTCGCAAACCTAAATTGTAACGGATCTTCAACCTGCAACCACATCTAGGTGCAGTCGAACCCGATCCGTCGGGTTCTCTCCTTGTCCTCCTAATTCTTTTGGGTATTTCGAGTCGGAACTTGCCACTCGAACATTTTCCTCTCGAGGCGGAACCTCTCCGTCCCGTACAAAACAAGTATTTCAAATTCTCGAACGATCTCTCATAGAAGTATACTATACAATTTTACCGTATTAATCGTGCTGCATTTTGACAAGAAGGTGTCGATATTCGTGTTACGCTCTTTTACTTCTCGTCGATAAGGCGAATGTGGAACAGAACTTGACTTTACTTCTCATCGGAAAATATGCGATCATGAAATCCACTAAGGTTCACCCGACTTTCACGTACGGAACATTTATCTTCTTTCTTTCGCTTTTGGTTCCGTACTTGCGAGTTTTTGCACGACGGCCTTAGTATGGAACAAGTTCAGCGAAGAGCTTCCGTAAAGAAACACTCACCAGTAATTTGACTTGATTTAGTTGCGATCAATGCCCACTCATGGTCGAAGCTCTAAGAAAAAGGAAAACGAAAAAGGAAATAGTTTTTATTCGTCTGACTTTTATGTATCCCTTAGACATGACGACAACCAATGTCCAATGTAGCTTTTCTCGATTTCTGTAAATCTTCTCGATTAGAGAAATTATGAAATTAACTCGACGTCACGCGTCGTTCGTCACAATTGGTTATCATAAATTAGAATTTATTGTGTTACAGTATAATAATGTTATAATAATTCTAAATAGATCTGTGAACCGTAAATAGATCAGGAACGAAAATTCCTGCAAATACATAATAGTTTATTTGTTAAGCTCGTATTATCAAAAACATTAAGATGATTATCAGCAAATAATTTACCGTTAACCGTTTTTTATTTGGATGTTCATTTTTAGTTCGATTAAAAAAAGGAAGGGAGAAGATATCTTACCTTTCAAAGGAGATAAGAACCTCTTTGGTTCATAAACGCCATTAGGATGTAAGTAAGATGGATTTTTGCGTTATCTAACGATTTCACGTCTTTTCTTTCAATTACATTACTCTGGAAAAAGCTATTATAACTTTTAAGCTGATTTTTATTTTTCGAAGATTACTTTTTACTTTTATTTTTACGTCATCCAGTTAGAGTATCTGAATGACGCATATACATATGGATCATTCAATGCCAATGTGTTAAGAGCGGCAACTCCATCAATTATTGATAGCGTTTGAAAATTCGGGACTTACAAACGACGCGATTAGTCGATATCAATTACTCGTTATATTTACTATGAAAAAGCGAATTCACGAAAAAGAAGTCAGAAGTCTCTCTAAGACAATCAAATAGTTATTTAGAATTCGATATAGTAATTTATATCTAGAAATACGAGGGCTTTGCTAATTATCTGCAAATGAGGCAATACGTGCATAATCTTTTATATTTTATATTCAGTGATCACGTATTGATCGATTTCAGTATTGCGATCATCAAATTTAATATTTTATTATATATGGTCAACGAGAGAGTGTCTACATATCTATATGAATTCGAATTAAATATTATATTTCGTTTATTCACTTAAAATGCACAAATTCATTCACGCATAACGATTCATATAATGTAACTAGAAAATATATGAATCCTACGCGAAGGAATATTTATTACGACTCTATAGGTAAAAGTTTATCGACATGGCAAGTTGTAAAAGAAATGAATAAATATTTCTTTTTCTTTTTATAATAAAGCAACTTTTTATAATATAATAAATAAAAATAAGACTCCTTTTATTTCTATCCAAGATTGTTGCGAATACTACATTTGAATTTCAAAGCCAAACCTCTGGTTTAAAGTTTTAGAAACTTGCACGACTTAATCAAATTACATTGGATTTCTTATTACGTTTATGTAGCACCATATTTTTCATGTGAAAAAATAATACAAAATAGAAAATGCCGATTCATCCTATGATTAATTCTACCGCAGTGCTAAGAAGACATTTTTATATTTCTTGCTACCTATAGATTTCCGATAGCACGGATGCTTGTGCGCAAAACACGAAGAAATCGGATCGGCAAACACAATTACATAAAGTGCATAGAATTTTCTACAATTTTTTGGTCTACCCTTTGCTATAATTCTATCCCGTAAATAATTCTATTACTCGAAAACGACGTGATATTCGTATTTCGCGAGGTATATGCACGGGAAAATATATTCTCCTTTTTTCCTTAGTACAAATTCATCCGTGTACTTCCTGTACGCAAGCAATATTTTCATTAAATATTCACATATTTGCTTTATCATAACAATATATAGTAGTCTATTATCGTTTCTACTACGATAAACCGAAAATCGTTAATGATATTTACGTAATAATCTGCATCAATGGTTTTTAATGTAGTGAATGCGATATAATTTCTGTTCGAATTTTAATACGTCTCTTAAATAATATTATTCGCTTTCTGGTGACAAACAAAGTTCCAGCTTTCTCCGTGGAATTTGATGCAATATACACGCATCATCAGTCATTACTACATTATTCGTTATTACAAAATAATAAGAAACAATGAAAACAACTCTTAGAAATAGAATTTCAAAAAAGTAAACATCACTATCACTAAATATTACAAGTAAATATTATTAAATATTTATATTATTATATCGTTATATCAATATTACATTATTTTAATTATTCATCATACCTGTCTCATTCGATACTTTCTTTAAATTATTTCTTGTCGTACGTGGAGAAATTATAATTTTATTGCCTTCCGTACAGCATTTACGTAATATTTTGAAATTTAACTCTTTTTGCGCCAAAAGGTGTTGCGAGTTATGAATATGGACTACGCGCATGGTAAACGTTGCCGACATAAGATCTCATTACATAGGATCATTACATTACATTACAAACATATTTAACATGTTTTATAAACGCATGATTTATTGTATTTCACCTCGAGTGGCTTAGAACATCCTAAATTGAAACATGAAAGATTTATTTCGAGTTCACAGCAATATTAACCAGCCAGCTGTGGCGCCTTCTTTTTAGAGCGCCACCTATATGTGTCGCAAGAATCAAGTGATGACGAGTATATTCGTTAAACACAGAGTAAGTGTCGCTGTTAAAATATTGTATCAAAAAGACGGTTTTATTTTATAAAATTGACAATTTTATTACTAATTTTTACTTGTTCGTTTAATATCAACACATACTACATACATAATAAAAGAAAAATACAGGAAAAATCAAGTACTTGTAGAAGTTAAAAATTCAAATTACTGCTGTAGAGTGTTCAGCAAGGAACGATACATAATGGCACTTTGCACGTCGAACACCAATATCGCGATACTTTTTTAATTTCATTTTTATAACAATGTAAACATCTTTCTGTAGAATTGTTTATTGATGAAGTGCTTGGTATATAATCCGGAAAATGTTTGCCGACAAAGCGTGTAACGTTATGCTAAGATTATGTTGATTTTACGAGTTCGACTGGATTCGATGGATGATTGGAGTTTTTTCAATATATTTCATCAAGAAGTTTATTCGCGTTAAAAATCATTATTTTTTTTATATAGTAAAAATGAATTTAAACAAATAATATCCAAAAGGTGCAGGAGTATTTTTTTATAATATTTTTTTAGCTTGAAATTTGAGAATATGTTTTGTTTTTCACAAAAATTACAATTTAAATGGCCAATGATCACTACTATTTACGCATAACGAGTACACTCGTCATGGCATAAAATCCTGCGATTTCTCCATGATGAGTAATCATGAGATTTATAAGTTGCAGGATGTACAGTCGATCGAAACAATTAATAATCCGATGGAGTTGAGTCCGATGAATACAAAGGGTAGAGTAATGTTTCCCATTGAAATGCTTGCAACGTATGCTGAACTAATTTTGCAACACATGACCTAGCATCGTTATGCAGTTGAATCATTTTACCATGTCTTTTAATCCATTCTGGTCGTTTTTTCAATCAATGCATACTTTAAATTGATTAGTTTGTTGTCGATTGCGATCAGCAATATCTGTTTCACCAAATTTTAACAGTTCGTAATAAACCATATCTTTTAGATCCCACCAAATACACATTTTTCGATGGTTTTCTACGTTCTTCGTTAGTGAGTTCGAAATCTCTACTTTTTAATCTATCAACCCTTTGCCCTATAACCACGAGTCTGACTCGTGGTAAAGAATTTGTGCCACAAGCGAAAACCACGAGTCTGACTCGTGGTGAGGAATTTGTGCATGAGATGCCGCGTATTATTATTACAACCTATTGATTATGATTACGCCCTAGATATCTTAAAATTACTATTTGTACCCAAACGTTGTTTATTATTTCACAATTCCTTTTGTTGCACCGAAATATACATGTCATGAAAAGTGTAGATTTTGCATCAGTTCGGCTGAACAGCTGAATGGCACGGCGCGCGACCGATCTTCTTGTTCACTATGGCTCGCGCAATCGGCAGATACCGTGTAGGCCAAGGGGTTAAAGTATGTTTCATGAGTCTTAAAATAAAGCATGTTCACCATTACCTTCTTGAAACAAACGATAACCCTTGGCAGCAGTTTTCTTCAAATTAAATAACACAAGCAATGCATGCCGCAAATATTCCGAATTTAACAAGTAATTCGACATGTTTAGAGCAAAGAAAAAATGTTGTTCACACTCTTACGAATTAATACGTACTGAATTTTAAGGATAGCTGTCAATGCTTTAAAACATTGCGTGACACTTGACGACATGAAGTGTATGGTTTACAAGTAATGCCATCTATTAGAATATCAAAGTTTCATTCTAACGCACCTATTACATCGAGCCAATGACGCATTACACAATCGATGTGTTACGTACAACAAAATCGATAACGTGCCATTAGATCAGAACGATCTAAATAGATATGTACACAGAAGCTTCGCAACCAATCGTCTCGGCCAGAATTTCTCGAATGTAAGCAAGCCCTCACAAGGTCTGATTTTATTTACCGTCGTCGGTTCTTCCTGTTTGCTCGAGAGGTACGCGCACAATAAACAGGTTGCATTATCGACAACGACTGAAAAAACCATCTCATCATTTTATTTGTATTTGTATCTAATATTTGTTTACTTCTCAAAGTATTCGACATGCGTATGTACGTACGTATATATGTATATATTCGTATCAAGGGAGCTCTGGAAATACGGAACGCCCTTCCTTCGATTTACGCGTTCGTTTTACGCAAGAATGTGATAATTTTCCCAAAGGATTGAAGGATCCATCAGAATCACGCGAAGTACGTCAAACGACAAAAGTAATGCAATTGCCTGTTAAAGGATTTACGACCGAATGTATAATACCACTGATGGTACGAACCAAGTATCCAATCACTTTTATCCGAGTTTGTTTGTTTGTTATTGAGCGATTAATTATATAAAGAATACGGCCTGCTTCAATTATTCTATCCTTTGCGTAATTATTTCTTTTAAAAATCAGTCTTTTGACCAGTCGCTCTAACCCGATGGACAAATGTATATATAGATGATTAAGTCACTCGAGTTAACCTTTTTTATGAATTCCTAGAGTCACCAATTGTGAAATGCTTTAATTGCTCATCGCAAAACAGCCTTTAGGTGTTAAAACGATAATTAAAAAATCTACGAAACAGTCGAAATATTTCCAATGAAGATTTCTTTCTCACAGATCAAAATTTTCCATCTATTTTACTTATATCGCACGTGTTTACATTTCAAAAACGCTTCATATTGAACTTAGCCATATCTAAAGGGTTAATGGCGAGAGAACAGAGCATGAGATCGACCAGTGCTCTCGATTAACCGCTAACGAACTTTTCAATGACACACCGTTGGAAAATCCTTGGTCCAGGTTTACTTTTCCTCTTCTCGTCAACATCAGTGCGTCGCAAAGACCGCGTTTCAACATATCTGTGGATCGCATCCTCTGTGTTTATGAGAGGCGAAGGACGAATGGGAACGAGAGGTCGACGACCTCTCGATGTCACTCAGGGTCTATTCGCTTAACGAGATAAATCGACGACATCGACGTATGGAGAACCACGTTGGAAACGTGGAAAAGCCGTCGTCGATGTCGTCGTTCTCTTCGACCGATAGCCGTGGTGGAAGTACCCATCCACCCGCTTCTTGGCAAGCAACGGTAAATCCTTCGTCGATCGTCTCGAAACTACGTCGCCTTCGTGTACGCGTAAAGATATCCTGTGCGCGTCGTTCTCGAACGTACGATTTATCGCGATTCGATTCCTCCGTCCGGATGTACGATGGAAGAACGAGAAAACGCGAGACGTTACGAAATCTCGATTCTATATAGAAAATCAATGGGCGAACTTAGATTCATCTCATTTTACGTCTAATTAATCGCTAAGAGAGACTTTGGGGAAATATTCTACGAAATAAATGCAACGGTTGCAGCTTTCGTTTCCGTATTGGTTTATCAAAAAAGTCTTGTGAACGAATCGATTACATCGCAATCAGATAAAAATTATTTATCCTATATTAACACTTTGTATTATATTGGATTGTTCGGATGTTCTAGGTGAATAAAAAATATTATAAATATTAGGTCTACCAGAAAATTCCGTCAAACCACGAAACGCCATTTCGAGTTTCAATATTGACTCTTTCGACCACTGCATTTCTACATATGTGCTCAATATATATGTGAAGAGGTAGTTAGTAACGATAGGAATTATAATGTCCGGTAAATATTAATTAATGCATCGAAAATGTATTAGTTTCTTTTAATATAAAACGGACAGAACTTTCTGGTAGACTTAATATTTACAAATTTAAAAAATTATTTTATATTTTATATTACATGTTTATTTCTTATTTTATATTAAATCTTTTATATTTGTAAATCGTGAATATTTTTCGTTTCTATATACGTGCAAACGTACATATGGAAGCAAGGTAGTGTCTTCAAGGTAGTAATTTACAAGTGTCGATAACTGTTTTTTATGTTTGCTTGGGGCCAATAATCCCTTTCGATGTTGCTGTGTAATAAAAACTTAATCATCATCCATTGATGTCATCGCGTCGATCGATTCGATGCAGCTTTTCGATGGTTTTCCGCGAGAAGAGTCGCGCGTATACCCAAACAAGAAAACCCTCGTTCTCTTTTTGTTTGTTGGTGAGTGCTCCTGGATGAGTAGTACCTCGAATACACGCGCTGCAAAATGGTTATTGCGACGTCCCAATTGATAGTTCCGCTCGCGAAAATCCAATAACGGTGAGACGCTTCGTCGCGAGCAAGCGAACCACATTGAACGACGCGATGGCGGTCTGACGACGGCGCTGGAGCGAGGAAAGGGGTGGTGCCGATCTTCAGGATTTACCGTGGCGTCGCGGAACGTTTCCGTTTGCGCTTCTCGCCTACGATCGTTAATTTTGAAAACGCGGAGAAGGCTCGATCGATGGAGAAATCGTCCGATCGTCTTTCGAGTAATTCTCGACGTATATCCTCATGAATGAGTGTCGATGAATCGATTTAACCAGCCAGTTAAGTTTAACGAATATACTCGTCATGGAGAAATGACAATACTTTGTTTTAGGACGAGTATACTCGTTATGCGTAAAAATGAGTGACCATTGGTTATTAAAATTGTAATTTTAATGAAAACTAAATTGTATTCGTAAATTTCAAAACGTTTCAAAATATTTGGAGGTCAAGAAAAGAAATAAAACGAACAAATAAAATATTTATTATGGAGAAACTTTGTGCAGTGTGCAAGGGAAGTATTCGTTCTAAGCACAGTTCACGCGACAGTTTCGTAAAAATAGAAAAAAGAAAAGTAACAAAAAAGAAATCTCAATTAGTTCTTGACTACAATACAGAAAATGGGTAGAGTGGACATGAGAGACGATGTGATCATTGTATATTCGACATTGTAAATTGTACAATTCTGTTTTTAAATATAGCTACGTTTTGTTAAAGTGATTTCACACTTATCATTGATGAGAAAATCACCGTATGAACTACGCTTGTGGATCATACGAGCTCAGCATCGTATGAAACACTACGAACATCGCGAAATTCCTACGAAAGCAGAATCAAGGGCGACTTTGGCACGACTAGGTGAAGACTCGACCATGCGGAGTTCCGCGATGTCTTTTAATTTTATTTTCTCGATGAATTTTTCATTTATCAAATTTATCAAAGGTTTTTGACAATAGCTCTTTTCTACGTGATATCGATAGTTTAACCAGTTTCGTGATATCGTGTAATCAGAAAGTGAGAAGTCTGATGGAAAAGTTAAGAGGATGAAGGACCTGTCAAGATCGAAGAGAAACGTAAGGACTTTTGATGTTGGGTTGGGAAAAACGGTTCGAATTCATTTATCACTTTGTCGTTCGCTTTATCAAATTGTTCTTGTTTCACGAAGAGAGTGGAGGATCGGATCATTTTTTTTGTCCTTTTACGATCGTGAACTTGGCAAAACAATCGTTCGTAAGAACTCTTAGGAAGTAATTCCATCTTTTTCTATTTCTCATTTTTCCGTCATTTCTTTGCGAAATACCGTGAAACGACCGATAGGAGAACGCGAGTATGCGCTAGAAAATGCACGAAAGTATAGGGAAAACGTTGATGTCATGAGCTCAGCGTTGATCTCGTTACTAAATCCACGAAAAATCGCGGAGTAGTGCTCCTCCACGCACAAATTTCCGTTCTTTCTGCCATCTGATCGAAGGAAATGGATTTTCGATTCCATATGTCTGAAACTGACGCGCGCATCTACGAGTACCGACGTCTCGTCTTATCCTTGTAACCTTTTCGAGAGGAACATTTTCCGATCAACCACGTACGCAGGTAACCTTATTTCGCTACGTGAGTATATCGTTCCAAGTAAGTTTTCTTACCATTTCGAATCGCGATGCTAGAAGACAATGTTTCAAAAATGTTAGATTTCAACACCTTCGGATATCTAAAATATTAATCGTCCCGATATTTTCGCTATCTTTGACAGTTTCTAGGATCTTTGCGATATAACGGCGAAGAAGTGAAGATTGGTCAGGAATGGTGATAAATAGTCGGAAGCATGCACGTTGTCTTCCTATCAACTGCTTTCTGATCCCTAAACTTCACATACTATGCGTAGAAGAGTCTAGTAAAATTATACCTGCACTATATAAATATATTTCTGTTACCATTATTATTTTTCCTAAATTCGGTAACCTACCACTTCATCCCTTCTCCTATTCTTTTACCGTAGTATACGATTCTATCTTTATAGATTCACTAGAAAAGAGATACGTTTCTAATAAGCTTTAATCCCGGATAAACAGTGTATGCTTCGTGTTCCAAAACGAGAGATCCGTTCGTTGGTTCTGAGGACTTAAACGTTTTTTTTATTTCCCACATATTATTACAATTTTTCCAAATCTGGACATTCGGTAATTACATATATCGCGGTAATTACATAACATCTGGATATCCTGCCTATTGGAGAAATGTCGCTGACAATGTCATTAATTAGTTTTGTGTATTTGTTATACATGTAATTGTTAATGTATATTCTACGAGGGTCACTATTTATATTTCGGGAATTCTTTTCCAAAAATCTCGGGAATTTTCGGGGGGAATCCCGAAAAAATCGGGAAATATATTTCGGGAGTTCCCGAAATA
>JAITYT010000431.1:704501-725777 GCA_025433975.1 Liostenogaster flavolineata
CTCACTGAATATGATACATTTAAGATTACTGATGGGTACCTTTTCCATATCTCATACATATCTCATTTACAAATGAATGGAAAATATTATTTCTGTTACGCATTATAAATATAAAATATTTCGTCTTATTTTGAAGTTACCTTTTTTTATAATATTTTCTTTCCAGTAGAGAAAACAAACTCGCGAGAAGCCCTACTGAAAGGATGAAATGGTGAAAACTACAGAAAATGCAAGTCCTTTTTTAACGGGAACCAAAATTTATCGAGTTACGAGAAGTCATCGTAATTTTCTTGAAGGATTCGAGTCTTTGTCCTCTTACGCTTTGTCCCATTTAGCAACGCTCGGTACGAACACCGTTCGTTAAAGCCGAAGAGCCGGAATAGCCGTCGTTCGCGTGAGAAATTCTTTTCACGTTTCCGATTGACGATAAGATTCGTAATTTCGAAAAAGCAGGCACGAATGGGACAAACGAAATCAACGGCGGCACGTTCGTCGTATCGAGTTAGTTTCTTGTTATCTTCATAGATCTCTCGCTTAGACTCTTCCTTGTCCAACGAGGGACAACGAAATGTATTATGCTGAAAGGAAATGGATACAGCTTCACCGGAATAACGTGAATCTTCTACTTTCGAGTGGCGTTACGCGTTCTACATTATTTTTATTCAGAAGTCACGTAACGTTTTACAATCAAGTTTTATCACTTTGAATCGTCTAACAGACGTCTCTGATCAAAAAAGTCTTCGATAATGCGAGGAAATTGTGGACGGGTGTTTCTTTTTTTGTATTAAAATAATTATCGACATCGGAGAAATAAATAATTTTGTATACATCGAGAGAGACGAGTACCTCTACAGGTAGCATGGGTGCGATAATTCCAGTTAATCACAGTGGTCATGTATGTTAATGCGATGGCTTTAACACACTGGTCACCGTAACGCGTAATGTAATGTCGTTAATATAAACGTATAAACACAATACAGCGTCATCATTAATGTTCGTATCTGTACAGATGTGTGTACTATTATCGATGCGGACACTCCTATGTATTAATTTAATGATATTGACCTCTTAGCTGTAGCTCTAGAACGACGTGACGAGGCATATACTCATCAAACACGGAGTATGTGCAAATGCTGTAAAATTGAGTTAGATTATAAAGAAAAATGACTCTTTTTTTCTATAATATTTTTTTGTTATAATTTTACCGTTTAAATTTATTTATATTATTAATATTGTAGAATTATTTGAAATACAATTGTAGGGACAAGAAATGAGCGAGTAAGTGCAAGCGCTAAAAAAGTGAAAGCGAATCGAATGAGCATCAACGCGATGCTTAGGCAGCAATTGCCGAAGTGTCCTTGCGTGTGCGTGTGCGTATGCGTGTTCTGCGGCGACACTCGATAAAGGAGGTTCAAGTATATTTCTTATATTATTAAACCTTGTTTTAAGAAAAGAGTTGTTCTTCCGTTAACTATTCCTTAGTGGATTTCCTACATTTTAGAGACTCGTCCAGGATAGAAAAGTGGGAATCCTACATAACTATCTCTATTTAAAACACAGTACGAAGATGTGCTACGTTGGAGACAAACCAGAACGAACTGAGAACTCGATTCTACCTTAAGGAAACATAAAACGATTTTTGTCACAGATAAACATACGATGATTGGCGCGACCACACAGCGATGACGTCTCCAGTCACACGCACGCACACATGCACACACATCACACGTATTATATTCTTATACTAAATGTCCTACAATATTTTATGTATATATTATTTATATACATATATATATAATAATAATAAATAAAATAAATATCTTGGAACAATAGATAGAACATTAGAAAACAAATAAAAAATAATATAGTCAGAAATTTATAAATATTTGATGGATTATCCTGCGTGCAGTTTTCTTTTCAAGTAAATTTGTAATGTATCATTCGCTGTTTCTATTTCGTCCTTGACTCGAAATATTTTTCAACGTTTAAAATTTTCAATTATGTTTCATTTTTCACAAAAAATTCAATTTGAAATAACAATGGTAATAAAGTGAAAACTCGTTATAAACGCGAAAAAAATACAGTGCAATGTCAAATCTTCGAAAAATTCAATGCTTTCCAGATCCAAAGCGAATCCACGACGAAATCGAATATAAAATTTCCCTTGCTCTTGGCCCCCTGTACTTCTCCATCCTCCTCCTTTCACTCACCTTGTTATACGAAAATATGCGAAGAAACCTTCCGGCATTGAAGTTACGTCGTTCCATTCCTAGGAAAAGTAACAGAGCACGCGACATTGCGCTCGAAAAATACCTCAAGATAGTGGAAATCTGACTATACTTCTTTTTTTTTTCTCCCTGCTGCTATTATTGTATTTCTTGGTTCTTTGCTTCCCTAGCGTCCTTTCTCTTGTTCACATCTTCCTCGTTTATCCGTTCCTTTCTCATCCACTTTTCTCCAATTTCTTCTCTTCGCTTTGTTTCTTCTTATGTATAGGATGGGCGTGATAAATCGGCAATAACTTTGTCTCTACATTTTTTAAAAATAAATTTCTAATGCTATTACTAATATCAATATTACAGATATAAAGTATTAAATTCTGAGAACACCCCATCATGCGAAGGAATACGATGTGAGAGCAACGATAATTTTTGGAGTCCGCGCAGGGCGAACTGCTAAGTTCACCAGATACAAATCCTGTAGACTATTATGTACGGAGAGAAGTTAATAAACGATCTTATTCCAATAAAGGAGGCTGTTAAAATTAAGATTCAAAACGTTATGATGTTCATGAATAAAGAAATGTTAATTAAGACGTGCTCCAGATTCCAAAGACGAATTGAGTCTATTATTACAGCAAGTGGAGATTTTTTTTAACAATTTAATAAAAAATGACTATATTTATCTATTTACATATATAAATTACATATATAATGTAAGATCGTAAAAATAAACAAGAGCGAAGCGGATAGATGTCGGTTTCAAATGTTTGGGCGACGGCCGTTGAGGTGCCCTTGAGTGACGAAGGATGCGTATGCATAGAGAGAATGTGTAAAAGAGCGTAGTAGAAGGGAGTTCCGTAACGACTCTCGACGAAGGAAGTTTAACGATTTTTCGAATTGTATTAAAGATTGAGAAAAGTAAAGGGTTGTCCTTTGTTTAGCCATTCCTAAGTGTATTTCCTGTATTTTGGAGGCTCGTCGCCAATAGAAAAGTGGAAATCCTACAATAAATATTTCAAAATATAACACTTTGTGGTTTGTTGTTTATTTTAATAAAATTTTGCCAATTTATCGCGCGCACTCTGTATATCGATCATACATACGTTCGTCTCCTTGTACTTCTCTTTCTCCATTCTCTTCGCAAGCTTTATCTTAAGATTTCCTATTCTCCTCGTGGCAAAGTGACCAAAAGGAGTACATAGCGGATTACCAAATCAGACCGTCGGCGTGACGAATTTACGTAAATAAAGTGAACAACAAAGTATCCTTGGATTCTAAGCAACTAGAAATGTAGAAGAAACGCACATGTAATTTAGAGAGGGAAATTTTGCGAATTTCGTATTAAACGATGTTCGGTTGATGAATGAGGACCAATCGCCACAAGATTGAAAGTCTTTTCGTGAAATAGCAGGATTTTCGACTCGCGTTTAATCAGAATTTCAGATTCCATTATTACTTCCTTTCTTTCCTTTTTTTCAACCGCGTAATCGAACCAGACTCGATCTGCCCGCGGAGAATCAAGATGACTTTATCAAACAAAAAAAAAGGAATCCCAATTGTACGAATGGACAAGTAGCAGTAAAGAAAAGTAAATTGTAAAGAAATGTGCAAAATCACTTTCGTCAAGATTTATAAATTTGTATATTTGTTCCATTATAATTTATATATATTTTTTAAATATACGCATAAGCGTATTTCAAAACTGATAGCGAATGATTTCACCCGTGCACGTGTCTATTCGAGTCAAATCAGAAAATTTATTTTCATCGAAAGAATCGGATGATTTTTGCCGCTCCGCTCCAATCTCTCGATTATCCTGACGTGCGTAGTTGCGCCATGGCTAATAATGTCTCGTCGTTTTGTTGCAGATCGGCTCCTTGAAAAACTATTACCTGCTTTCTCACAAACGTCTGAACAAGAGATCGCTCACAACGAGCGAAACGCATCACAAGGCGCTGAGGGAGGAGTCACGGGTAAGTGCAGCCGTTAATCCGTACCTTCGTACGTACACACGTTTCACGGTATAGCAAGTAGGTTGCCTACATGCTGCAGCGATATTCGCATCCCCGGTGGCTCATTCGTATCAACAAGAACCGCGTCTAACGTCTGATGGCGATCCCTTATACATATTTGCAAGCTGACAATAACAAGCCAGTCGCTTCGTGGTGTGCTCATGCTACAATATCTACAATATCTACATGTATCTACAACAATAATTTGTTTCCATTGAGACGTTGCACGAATCCAAACTATCGTAACTCGAATTGATGCACGCCGTGATTCGAACGATTTTCTTGAAATTCCGTGGCAATTTAACGTATGACTTTTCCATACGAATTACGATAAAAATGGAAGGACATTGTACGCTTGCAATTTAAATGTTATATAATCGCGATTAATCAAGAGGCTATTAATGCTTAAAACGCAGCAATATTTATTAGTTTATGCAGTAGAAACTAGAGACTTGCATTTCTTCAAATAAGATAAAGAACTTTTATAAAGCAGACAATTGGTATTCAAGAGATATATGTAGGATTAGAATCATCCGCTGGGTGAGCCGGGATTAGAACCCGGGTCTTCGTATTTTGCTTTACCCTTTTAATGCCAGCAGGCTGATCTATCCACCGGATGTTTTTATACTCGTACATTTTCTTTTCTGTGCATCGCATAGCTGTTGTAGACAATTTTTTAGTATTTGTCAGGTTTCCTAATCACTGTTGACGAAAGTTCATGATTATCATACCTGTAAGTATTAAGATTGCACATAAAAAGATTAGCTTCAACATATTCATATCAAACTGATGGCTATTGAAATTGCAGACTTTTACCAAGACTCGAAAATCGTAGAGTGTAAATGTCTGCTGTAGCATTTTAAATGATCAAATAATTGGACCGTATGTCGTGAACAGTACTTTAAATTAAGAAAAGTATACAACATTCTTGCAAAATGAAATGCAAATTCTTGTATATAATGTACCACTAGATATCCACTTAAAAATGTGATAAAAAATTATCATAGATAAAAAAATACTTGTCAGATATTAGTCCATTGATACCATACACCTTACTCAGTACATTTTTTGCATCATAATAATCTGAAGAGATATTTAGTTACTTTTATTTAAATAGACCACCCTGTATGTTTTTTTGCACGAACATGTTAAAACGTATTTAGGCCAGCATGGCATTTAAAATGTTAATATCGAAACATAATGTATGGAATTGCATTCATATTGTTTCTCCAAATACAAGCGTAAGAGCTGAAATGTCGATGAATTTGAACATTGCAAAAAAAACAATCGATATTCGTTTATAAGAAATTATAGAATAAAATGATGAAGGAAAAGCATTCCACTGCAGCCAACAAATGTAAGAATAGCATCTTAATAATGACAGTTTGCAAAGTAAAAGCAATCGAGAACAAAAAAAAATTCACAAATCTCAGCTAACGAGCTAACGACTTAATGAGTTTTTGCGTTAACCCAACGGCGCGAACTTCGTCCTTCGAGGTACCGGACAAAAAGATAGTTCTTCCAGCAAACGATAATTCTTTGAGCGTTTTCAAACTTTCGTCGCTTCGATTATGTCATCTCGAGTCGAATCTAATTCCCACGATTACTGAACATAAACGATAAAAGTACTGGCTTTGAGTACGGCGTGACGTTGGAAAAGTTAGCTTTCTTTTGCAAAAGGAAGCTTCTGAAGCTAATCTAATAATCGATGAAACGTCTTCATGTTCGCGTTATTATCCGGCTTTCTCTTTTTTCAATCAGAAGAGTGAAAAAATCATACGTAAACCCTTGGAATTGCAAGACGATTGCAAGGTAAAATCCCGCGCCGAGAGAGACAGGAGTCGTGTTCACCTGGTTTCACGACTGGTTTCTCAAGATGTCACCTATGCTTACAGGGTATCAGCTTTGGCAATTGCGCGATATTCAGTAGTTGCACAGTTTAAGTTCAACAAGTCTAATTCGTGTGTACTGCGCCGTCACCAACCAACTGGGCATGGTCGACAACGATAAACATTTGTAATGGAAGTCAACGATGGACCCTAATCATACGAGCGCAATTTTGCTAAGAGTATCTTCCCAAATCAGCGCCGCGTACAATCTTCTAGTACTCTCGACTGGTTTTCTCATATTGGATATGAGTCTGATCAAATTAGCTGTAGAACATAATGATTCTAGCTTCCAATGTCCGAATTCAACCGGTTTACAAGCATTCGTTCATACATCTTTCTTTCCTTGCTATGCTAATCATGCATAGCAAGCCATACGAAGCAGTATCGGCATCAGCCCTCTCTCAGCACGAGAGAGATGCTATCTCCATCTCTCGAGAAAGACTCCTTCCCAAAAGTAGGCATTGTAATTCCCAGAAAATATCAAGGGCAAAATTTTACTGCATTCTTGACGACTGTCCGTGATATTCCGTCGAGTCTGGGAGCATTCCCGATTTAGATACGTGATGCCGCAAGGTCCCAGCTTTTCCGTCATAAAAGGTGATGGTGACTCCGAGAGTACATCTTCGGAATTTTGCTCATAGAAGGAAACAACGCACGCGCCATTTTTCTCAACATGGGACGCTGAAACGCAATCTCGGTTCCCAAATCGCTCTTTTACGATTTTGTAGCCCTAGCCCTTGAGATCACGGTCGATTTGCTTGCAAAGGTCAGGGTCTTACTATCGCAAATCGCGCATGCGAGCCTACTGAAGAAACAGCACCTCAGCGAACCCACTGTCCGCTCAAATTGCTACCTTCGATCATAGAAGGGCTCTCTCGCATGCTCTTCGAGCTAGTCAATTTCCCTCGTGTATTGGTAGACGAACTTGATCGACTTACCTTCGGTTCGCTGCGGCATCGCTTTGCAACGTACGGAGCAGAAGGCAAAGCCGCCATACGCTCCTCAACGACAGCCTCCACTGACGCCCGTTGCTCCCCCCATCATTCCCGAGTAAACCTCCCATAAAGGATTCTAATTGAAATTTCCTCGCGTTCCATTTAATTCATGTTAACGTCGGCCAGACCAACTGAATACGGTCACGGCGCAATTCAAACGAAATAGACCGGTAATCGCACTCGGTATGTTTCTCTGAAACACGCCAATTCTAAATGTTGTTTACCCCTTGATGGAAGTCATCTTTAGCCTCAATGCAATTGGTGCAAACACTTAATGAGGAATATTATAGACGCAAAAATAAGCAAGCGTGGTTCTGTCTTAAAAGGACTGCAACACTGAATTTTGTGTTATATAAAGGACGCTGTATTCTCGCAGAGACGTGCATTCGACTGCCTTCTGGGGGGTTGCGTCCCCACGAGTCCGAGTCGCTGGTCCGACACAGCCGGGAGCTGTAGGGCTCTCATCTATCATTAGGTACCACCAGTGATCAAGATTGATACCGTAGGAGTTGGAGTAACTCGGGGGATACCTGTAATATAGATGTCAAAAAGGTGATGTTAAAGTCTGTTGAGCAATGAAACGAGTTACGTAAAACAAATCCCCACCCTAACCGTTGAGGTAGGCTTCCTGGGGGTAGTGGTTGAAAGATAAATGCTGCCTAGAGACCCACGGGTCTCAACGGGTGAGCTGCGTTCATCAGCTCGGGCGCCGACCAGCAGAGCTGGTAGAACTTAGAAAGTGGCTCGCTCCGATCGGAGAGGTCACTGTTCCTATAGCTGGTGACGATCTGGTAGTCCTGCGCTTTGGCAATTACGCGTTGATCGGGCGTATCTCGATCGCTCGCCCATAGGGGCCGTGTGAATAAGGGCTTCGAGCCAGGTGTCGCACGTCAAATCATTTACAGAATCTCTAAATGTTGACAAACGAGTCGGTGTCTTCCCTATGGAATGTCCAATAGTCATCTGGATTCGCCACGGTCAAGGTCAACCGAGCGACCAAACTCGAGAGCCGAAAGCCTCGTAAATTATCGATAATGTCTCCTCCACTGCCGTAAACTCGCCCCTGAGTGATACAAGGCCACGATTTCTTTAGATGTTTCATTAGAGTTTTTCCAGTCTCTCGACGAAATCACAGATGCTGTCTTGGAGAAAATAACAACAATATGATATTGTTGTTAATTATTGAACAAATAATAACAAGAATATTTGAATATTCGTCCAGACGAGCAGTCTGGAACACTAGATACTGCCCGTCTCCATCTCAGGTTCACCTGTATGAATCGAAGGCTCCTGTGCAACATTTACCTGCTCTTGATTCCCTTCCTCCCACCAGTCTTACGTTTCACAAGCATCATTTGAAAGGAAGTACATTCCTGAAATGTGCTGGTACGCAATCCGAGCCTCTTTACGTGAATTTCTTCGATTACACTTCCAACCTTCCTCCCTTCCCTCTTGGAAAATTCAAATGATCCACATTTAAAAACTGATTTTACCAGGGAAAGCTGCGCGATCGCCACATACCGCAGTACAACTATCCTACAGATAATTCGTCTTCTCGCTACACCTGTGAGCTTGTCTGTATAATTGAGCTACTACGAGCCTTGAGAAGATCAGTCTCTAAGAAGGCCTTAAGAAGGGAGAGGGGAAGGGAAGAAAGGGAGAAGTTGTGGACAGCACAAGACAGTTATTCTTTCTGATCAAAATCTGGCTATCGATTTCTATGAATTCAAACGTTTCGAACGATATTTACACGATTCTTATTTTCATCTTCTCATAAAAGAAATGAAATAAAATATTCTTCTGCTATTAATGTTATTGTCTCCGCGACGATGTAACTTAATTTAAACACAACACGATAAGATACTTTTTTAATTATTCCTTTGCTCTTGTTCGAAGAATGGCAAACATGGTTGGACCAATACGACGAAAAATCGTTGTTATTTCGTTAACGTCCAATTTAAGTTATTAATCAGTCAAGTAAAACTATGTATCGCTTCTGGCATCGACAGCGTTCTTGATAAAATTTCACAAAATTGTCTTTGTTTGACCGTTTGATTTCATTTTAAAATCGTCTTAAAGCGAAGAAAATTGAAATTTTAAAATCGATAAATCAGAATCGACTGGTCTATCAAAAAACTTTTTATTTTTAAGTGGTTTCCTACCCCCGTACTCTTTTTTCTCTTTTACGATTTATACCCATCGTATTGCATTTCTTCATCCTTCCATCGGTAAGGGTAGAAAAAGGGAGAGAAAAGCCCCGAGCATCATCAAAGGGCAAACGTTCCAGCGATTTCGAAGGGCTCAGAAAGGAACTCTCTTATCACTCATCAAAAATCAGTCGATCGTTTGAATAAGGTGCTTTGCTCCTGGTCCAGAATTTTCCTCTGTGAATGTCCTTTCGTTATCCGCTCACGACGGATATTTCTCTCTACCGACATATCAACGACGTTTGCTTATTCACGACGCGTACTGCGTTCCGTAGTACCCGACTCTTTCTCTCGACCATCGAAATATCATCTTGATATCACGTCGTCGTCGTCGTCGTCGTCGTCGTCGTCAAAGGTAAAGTCAGAATTTCTCGTGAAGAACTAATATTTGTCACGAGCAGAATATCACGTTGCGATTTCATTGCTGATTCTACTTGATTGATGTGTAAAAAGCCAAATTGTTTTTTAGAAAAAGAAAACCTCAATATATTTTCGAGTCTTTCATTTGCCGCTTATATTGAAACTTTCGTTGATTCTATAGTTTTTTTTTGTATAATTTGTCGTCCTTCTCATTCGCGAAATTTCAAAAAGGAAATGTGTCAGAATCAAAAATTCTGTCTCTTGATAAAATTGTTTAACCGTGTGATTCTTCTTTCTCGAGTATGTTGAAATTCTCGATACGTCGAATCGAGTGTCGAATAAACAAGAGGCGACAGAAAAGCTAGTAATCATCCCTTTACGAGACCTTCGATTTAAATTTGATAGGGGTTGAAAAAGCGATGGCGGATACGTGTACGACGCAATAAATACGTAATACGTTCGACGATAGTTATAACTGTACAGAGTGAGGTGACACTTTATTGTTAATCTATTAAAATAAAATGTGTTGTTCCATTCTGTAACTTTTATGCTTATCTTATGCTCTTTACTGTCGTATACGATTTCTGTCGTATTATAAACATCGCTATATTTTAAAACGTACTTCAGAAGTAAAACTGTTAATAAAGCATGTGAGTGAAACACGTCTGGCGCGTCCTGAATAGAAAGTCACCGGAATTCTGGCTGGTGTGGAATATATTAAACGCGTTCTTGTACTTCAACAAATACTCATACTGCACTCGATGTCGAGTCGATCGAAGAGCGTGAATTCGGCGCGAGTTTTGCGTTTTAGAAACCCGCCAAAACGCGAACACCGTGAATCTCGCTTTATCTCGAGAGTACGAAAAGAAGAAAAAAACGACAAAGACTAACGGTAAAAAGTGCCAGAATCTACGACCTTTCATTGATATGAATGAAACGATGAGTATAGAACGTGGGGAGCAAGGTGAAAAAAATTGTTGTGCAATGCTCCCGTTTCGTCGACGTCTACCTATCTTTCTTCAACACGTAGAATTTGCACGAACACGCCTCTCTCTCTCTCACACTCTCACTCACTCACTCACTCACTCACTCTCATGATCACGTGCATAATACGTATTGTTCGAATCTGAAAGCTTCACCACTGAAAAATGTTTTCTCGTTGATTAGGCGGTATGCGATATGCTGCGTTTAATTGGAACTAAAATAACAACAACAACGAGAGTATCATCGATCTATTGATAAAAAGTAACTAAATCGAAGAATAAAAACTCATTGATGATATTAAGCGTATCTCGTCGCGTAAAACATGACAGATCGGAGATAAATTGAACGTACGAGATTGGTTTCATCGGTCGTATAACTTTGATGTACGCACGACCTTTAAAATTCGACGTAAAATCGCGAAATAATAAAAAAAAAAAAAACATCAAAAAGGGTAGAAGGGAAGAATGACAGCTCAAAACGCAATTATTCGAACGATATTAAATCAAGATACAATATAAAACGGTACGCGTATGTTTCGATTCTTTTTTATGAAAAATACGCGAATAAACGTGAATCATGCTGCGAAGAATATCTCATCTCAAAGTCTCTTCTACGTTTTGCGCGGAAGTACGAAAAAAAATCAGATCGTTATGTCGATCTCGTCTTGATGATCGTCGCGAACTCCTCGTACCTTTCGACGCACCAAATCGGGAATAGCTGTACGTGAGAGGGCTCTTGAAAATTCGATCGGATTAACCCGCAACTACGTGATTCCCTTGATGGATGGGCGGAGGAACGGACGAATCTCGTGGCAGACGATAGGGGAGGAGACGTTCCTTCGATGGGATAAAATTAATCTGAAATCGTAACCGAACCGTAATTCTCTCGAAAGGCACACCATGACGATCTAAAGTTCGAAATTCGCTAATTAAAATAAGTCATACGAAAATTATTTTAATGTCTCAAGATTAATCATTTTTCTGTGTTCGATCATCTCTAGGTCTACTGGTTTCAACAGCAGCACGAGAAAAAACGTAAGAAGAGGGACTACGATGGCTCGTCGTTTTCCTTCGGCGACTATCCGCCTTTCTTCGACGATTTTGGGCCGCGTCCGAGACAAGCAACGTATCACCGGCAAAGAAACCGTGGAGTAGCTTTCCAGAACCTGTTCACAGATCCGCTCTTTAAGGAGCAATGGTATTTGGTAAGTAATGTCCTCCTTGGATCCTCGTACTTCGTCTTATTCATCCCTCAACCTAACCCTCGCCTCTTCCATTCTATCACAGCCACCACCGAACACCCCCTGTGAACACCAGTGCCACCCCTGCCCTGATCTTTTCGCCTCGGCAACTCTTCCCGTTTCGTCTCAATCTCGATTCCACTTTCGTCGGGGCGATTGGGACGGATTACGTGATGTGAATGTATCGGTTCAACGAACCATCCAACATTCGATAAAGCCTTCTAACATATTTTACAAATCCGTCCTCGTGCGTTTCGATTCGCCCCGTTATACCTGCTCTCCTTCTACCTTCTGTCACTCCCACCACACTATACCGCCCCCTACCGTACTTTTTCCTCTTTCAGCCTCCAAAGCTACTTTTTCATTATCTACGCTTACCCCCGTTCTCTTTCTCGTCCTACTAAATTCGTTTACTTCCAGTGGCACGTTCTCTGGTTATATTTATAAATGGAGAAAAAGGAAATGTTAAACTTGAACGTGAAAGTGAATGGTGCGAGGATCGAATTATGAATTTCCCACTTTGTTCCGTTCCTAATTTATTCGTTTTACCTCCCAAACATTTTCTAAGGGAATAAATTTAATCTCTGGTAATTCGAGTATTTTTCGATTCTACAATATGTTATAACTCTCAAGCTATGAGTGTAGGGAAGAAGTTTTTGGATAGAAACTAGCTCGTTTTAATGACTGAACGAAAAAACATACAAATGTGTGAATGTTGTTGAAAGAGAGAGAAAGGACGGCGGATGACGTGAGAGACGCTGAAAATGAGTCGATAGAGAATATTGCGAGTAAGCTGCACACGAGCCAAATCAAGAATTCGTAAATACTCTTCATGATGCTGAAATTCTGCATAAAAATGTTAAAAACGTCAGAACTTGTTGCAGCATACACATCATACGGTAATACGATTGCCACATGTGCAACAACTCATAAATCTGTTAGCAAGCTGTAGTATTCGGTAAAAAAAAATTACATTTTTTCTAAACCTTTCTTACTTTCTTTGGCAGATTGCGAGTTATAACACAAAATTGTGAATTTATAGGGACTCGAGCGGTTAAAAAAGAATTGCTTAATACTTATCTACATATGTGCTACATACATATACATTTTTTTTTAATTTCCGTGCTCGAAGTCATTCTTTGTGGGACGAATACGTAAGAAGTACAAAAAGAGGGAGTCACTTGGTCTCACTCGTGTAACGCTCATTTTCTCCGTTTACTTACCTTGCACGGTTTGCTTTCTCCTCCTTGTTTATTTTTCATTCTCTTCTTTTTTTCACGTTATGTTCGAAACTTTTGGCATACGCGAATAGTTCCGAAAGTCATTTAAACTAACCTCGCTGGTATCCATTAGCATATTGATACGCAACTCTGGCTGACGGATCTGGCAACGATAGGTGCGAGCTCACGGTAACCGTGCTTACTCCTGATTCAAACGATTTATCGAAAAAGTGATCGAAAGAAGAAACAGGAGCTAAAACTATCGGTTTAAATCTCCTTAAGCTGTAGCGTAATCGTCAGCTACAGGGACAAATTCGAAAAGAAAACTTCCTTTCCTCGAAATCGAAAATCGATGATTTCGACTCTCGAATCCGCGTAACCTCATCCCCACGATCAATCGAATATTTCTTGCAAACTAACAATTTAAAAGAACCACAGCCTCGCTTGACAAAATTTCCCTTCGCAAGAGATAAGAAAATTGGAGAAATTCACTTACACGATATTGTCGTCGCAAGCGGATCGCGATTCGACCTCCGATCGTCGTTTCGAGGCGAGAGCGCTTCTGAGTCCGGAGGAAGAACCAGAGAAAGAATTGGAATAGGCGACACGGATCACAATGGAAGAAGACGGGAAGAGACATCACGGTGAATCTTTCGTGGAAATCCTCGCGGCGTCTTTACCGCGGTTAAAAGAGCAGACCGGCACTGGACGAACGTACCAAGTGGACCGAGAGAACGACGCCTTTTGTCTTTTCTCCGTGACGTACGAGACAATGCCACTGCCATTGTCTTCCGACCATTTTTACGCGATATGCCATCCCTACGAGGATAAGAGGGTGGTGGTAGCCCTGCCAGGAACCGGTCGTAACGACGACGATGACGACGACGACGCGCGCATAACAATGAATCACGTGAGCGTAAACTGCGACGATTTCGGATACGCGTCTGTACGCGTCGATATTCTTTCTCTCTTCTTGTTTATTTTTCTTTTTTTTTCTTTGTTGTTGTTGTTGTTGTTGTTGTGGCCGTATTTGTTGTCCTTTTTCCGCACGCAGTACGCGCGCGGCGAACAAACGACAAATTCGCTTTTAAACGATCGATTGTACTCTCGAAAACGATGTATACGCGACGTTAGTAAATTGCTTTTAAATCGAGAGTTTTTTAATTCGTTAAATACGCGTTTCGCGAAAAAGTCGAACTCGAGAGAAGATTTTTCCTTTTTATCTTCGTACTTATTTTTTTAATTAAAAATTCGTTTCTTTTTGGTACATCAATGCTTGTGCAACGTAATTGGTGGATGTATCCACTCGCTTTTTCTACATTTTTGGTCATTGAACAAATTACCTACGACTAAACAACAGGATCGAACGAATAACAAGAATAACGACATTGCGATGCGTCACAAATATTTTCGAAAAATTTTACTTATCACTTTTCGACGTAGAACCAACATGCCGTTTTCGTCCTTTTTTCCTCGTTTCGTAAGAATTTTTTATTCCTTTTTCCTTGTTTCGTACTTGGGAGCACATCGCAAGTCCGTTCGACGCGTCATAATTTTAGACGACGCGGTTGACCTGCTGCGTTGCTTGCGTCAGCCGCGACCTCCCACTCAAGAATTAACGGAACCGAACGTTAATTTCTTACATTAACGACGTCGTCGCGACAATTATCGCGAATGCACTGCTGGTAGAATAAAAAAAGGAAGAAAACGAGGAGAAAAAATTCAGATTAATAGACGCGAATAAGAGGATTACCGCGGAGGTCATTTCCTTGCTCGTATCGCGCGTTATGCTCCTGGATCGCTTTTCTTGCGCATTAATTTTATGCAAACGTTCAAACGAAATCAAAGGAATAGTACGGCGGTGGGTCGCTCTTCGTCTCGTTCGGAAACTCGAAATACATAACCTATCCGAGCCGCATCCGATTATTACGAGTGCGAAATGTTACGAGAGAAAAAGAGGAAGAGGCAATAAAGAGAACTTTTTCCGACTTTCGTATATTTTTCATTATTTTTTTATCGTATTTTCTTCGTTTTTATCTTTACATTTTTTATTTAACAATTTCTCGATATTAACTACGTGACAATTATTAAATTCCTTCGTCGATAAACGCCGACGAATAATTGACAAATAGTCCATTTTTTTCAGAAATTCTTTGATTTTAAAGATGTAAATTTGTCCTTATTGGAGTATTTTAAATTTCTTACAAAAAATGGGCAATAATCATGCCACGTGTTTCCTAATAAATCAATTCGAACTCGTTTCAATTTTGCGTTCGTTCACGAATCCGTTTTGGCAGAATTTGACTTTTCGTCAAAAAGAATACAAAGATTTTTTCTGTGCGTGAACCGACAGTCGCGTGTGCACGTCACAGTGAAAATCTTGCAAGAAAAAATGAAAATAAAGAACATTCAGAATCGAAGTTGTCTTTAGACGTAAGCCGATTGTTAATTTGGATTCCGTCCGGTGAAATTATCTAGTCCTCCCATTTATAAAATAATCAGGTAGAAAGAAGGAGATTTGTTCGCCATGGCATAATGAAATCGTTTTGCGTTTCTCTCGGTGTGGTTCGGTATCCACTATGAATTTCTCATATTTTCTTCGTCGGTGAAATTTCATCGCGAATAAAAGATAACCACTGAAAAAGTATAGGAGGGAGAAAGAGAAGATGAGAGACGATCGTTCCTTTGATCGTATCACGATTTACGAAAAAGCTTAACGCGAACATCGAATTACGCTCATTACGCGGCGTAAAGGGAGACACCAGAGAAGAGGAACATAACGAGAGATAATGATAATTGAATTCGCTCGTGTAAATTTTGCGAACGAACGAAAGAACGAACGAATGAAATCGTAACGCCTGAACGTACGATGAGAGATTCTTTTTTCCTTTTTCCCCTTTTTACTGACATTTCCTACTTGAACCACTTGCGAAAACCGTTGCCTCACCTCTAACTCTCCACCAGACGAACATTTTTTTCCTTCACTTTTTGGCCCCTTCCCCGAAGAGAAAAACGCTAATCGCCAAATTTTTCACGGTGTTACGCTATGATTCTTCTCGCTTTTCCATTCATCGCCAATTAAACAAATGTAACGATCCAACCAGCAAACGATTCTCGTAATTTGACGAAAAGGTTTCTCGCTAGAAGCGGTGCTTGTTTATTTTCGAATTTACAATTTTCGATCGCGTAAGAAAATAGTCTCTTTCTCAAGATTAGTTTGTACTCGCGCGATATATAAAACCAAATTCTAATCGTGATACAAGATCATTTTAAAGAGTGACCTATCGACGTCAACTTTCAAATCTACATTAATCCGAATTGCAAAAAAATTGTTTGAACTTATCCAATTATTTATATTCCATGTAAATTTTTACAGAAAATTTACCGCTACTTTCTCGCTTAATAGTGTCACTGGAAAAGCTTGTTCGTATATAGAATAACTAGTTACATGACATTAGTCTATACGGATTAAAGAATTTAAACCACCAAAAAAGTATGTTACAGGAAATGGTCACGTTTATGCATTTTTTAGGTTAAAATCGTCCGATGTTTACAATTAGTAAATCGAAAGCAAAGATATCATCGGTATCTGTCATACTAACGCTCAATCGTTCGTCCGATTTAGAACGGCGGTGCGAAGGACGGCTACGACATGAATGTAGGACCCGCCTGGCAAAAGGGCTATACGGGCAAGGGCGTCGTCGTCTCCATCCTGGATGACGGAATACAAACGAATCATCCCGATCTCGCATTGAATTACGATCACGCGGCCAGCACCGATATTAACGACAACGACAACGATCCCATGCCAAGGGACAACGGCGACAACAAACACGGAACGCGGTGCGCCGGTGAGGTCGCAGCGGTCGCCTTCAACCAGTACTGCGGCGTCGGCATTGCCTACAATTCCAGCATCGGAGGTAACAAAACTAACCATGACGAGAAATGAGGCTAGAAATAGAAAGTCGGCCTGATCGATTGTCTGAGAACGTTCCTAGGCCGACTTACCAGATACCTGTACGACCCTACGAATTCTCGTAGTATCTGTCAGTGACTCGACAGTCGTTCCAAGTCGTCGTTGCCGTCACGACATTTAACCCTTTGTACTTTGAACATTCTTCGAATACTGTTGTTCAATAACAGAGTTTTTGATTATTGACAAGCCGTCGGTTGGCCTTCGAATTTAACAAGGATACTGGATTTCTTCAATCCTTCTATTAGCACAATTATATTCTTGCATTAATTAAACGAAATTTAATTCTCATTCTAAATTAATTAACAACCTTACTTTTACATGATATGTCAATTTTCATCGCGACTAAACTTACCTTTATAAAATGGCTTTAACCCCTTCCCGTACGTTAACGAATCTGATTCGTGATAAAGATTTTAGCCCAAACAGAAAATTGGGCGCGGAAAAAATTTGTCTAATAATGAAACTGCTGATAGAAATGATCGACTTCGACCTTTCAACCCAAACCGACTTCAGTCTGGTTTATTTACTGCGCGTTGACCCCTACCGCTTAGGCCTGGAATTCGTCGAGCTACGTAGCACGGGAAGGGATTAATCGTTCAAATTGAAAAATACGACAGCAACACGCATTCCCTATTGCCAATGCTGTCAATTATACTGGATATATCTGGTGTTGTTATCTTGGCAAATCCGAACCAATAAAGTGCAAAGGGTTAAAAAGTACGCTGTTCTTCCTCGCAATGATGACAAGAACAGCAACCATCGAAGTACGCCTATAAGAAAATACCAAGATTTCGTTTGGGAGAGTATTAACGTTTCCGAATAAAGACAAACGAATTTATCGACGATAAGTGATTCGTGGGTCGTAAAATTCGAACGTTAATGGTGGCCGCGATGTACGAGGAGCTCGATCGAAATCCGTTGCGACGGATAAGCCAGATGAAGCGCCCGAGAACGATCTGACGCGTGCATGCATACGTATGTACGCTTATCCGTACATGATCCGTACAGGATCCCCTAGTCGAAGCGTACCACTTAAATATTTCTTGCAGCTTTTATGATAAGAACTATTTTAGATATTAGTAAAGTAAAAAATAAAATAAATTGGTACGGTCAATTATAACAATATTCAAAATTCAAACATAGATTTTTGTCATTAAGTGTTTAAAGTGATATCCTTAGATATTGATATACCTTCTTGTATGAATTGTTCGGACCGTTTACCTCTTTCAATCATCTCTTCAAGTGGAATTGAAATGCAAGCATTAATAATACGATTCGCCATGTTTCCTGGAGTGGTAGGCCTTCGTTCATAGACTTCTCTTTTTAATTTTCCCCTCAGAAAAAATCCAATGAAGTCAGATCTGTTAATCGTACTGGCCAAACTATGTTTCCATTACACTCAATCAAATGACTTCGAATCTTTCTACTCAACACCTACACAGCTACCGAGGATTATGAACTGGATAACCATCATAGTGGTACCACATAGTGGTACATCTTCCGGTAATTCATTTAAATTATTTGCTAAAAATATTGCGTACTTTGGTTCATTTAACGTACCATTGGTAAATCGAGGTTCAATGATAGTATTATTTAAAGTTTTACTCCAAACGTTAACTGTTCATGAGAAATTGTCTGTCTACTTTTTTACTATGGATAGTAAATTGTTACATCATCCTCAAATCGCTGGCATCGTCCATTAACAAAAGTCAACGTGATTCTCAAAATTTGAGCCACGAAGATCTTATTGAAGAGATGAATGAAACGTATGCAATTGTTGTAGCTTCAATATTCATGACACGGTTGATTTAATGACATTAATTTGTTCTTCTAATTCTTTATTCATCACTCGTTGCAACTATTCGCACTTTGAACGTTTAATAATATAAATAAAAAGTTTGAATGTCATTCAGTTAAATTTATTATATTTTTCACATTACTTATGTTCAAAATATTTATTATATCGTAAAAACTGAATAACATATTTGGATGGTTTGTTTCGACTAGGATACTCTGTACACGTGTATACATGCATACATATATAGAATGACTCTCTCTCTCCTCTTCTCTCGTGTTCCTCAGGCGTGCGGATGCTCGATGGCCCGGTAAATGATGCCGTTGAAGCCAGAGCACTCGGATTGAATCCTGATCACATAGACATATACAGCGCGTCTTGGGGCCCGGAGGACGATGGCAAGACAGTCGACGGTCCAGGTCCGCTTGCCAGGCGTGCTTTTATTTACGGCGTAACGAGCGTAAGCAATACCCCGTCTTTCAGTAAAAACGAATCTGTATCTTATTCTTCCCTCCTATCGAATAATTGACGATCCTCGTAAATCTAAGCATGACTGCTTTAGCGTTGCACTTCAATTTTTCCGCTCGATCGTTAACACATTTATCATCATAACACGTTAACGATCGTCATGATCGTTAATCATTCGTGATCGGAACTCTTTTGTTCAGTAGAGCCACGGTGGTTATCTATGATGAAATAAAATTTATTACAAAATTGTTTAAGATAATTAAAATAAGATGAACATTATCAATACAAATATTGCGAGTGACATAAATAATTAAACAATACTGTAAGATAGAATGTGCACTATTTGACAGTTAAATGTTCTTATTAAAATATGATATTTCCCGCAAGTTAGATATAATTACAATAATGCGATGTAGCTCCTGTGATAAAAGAAATAAAACTCACATAGCAGTCAACGTATCAAACGTTGATTATATCCGAAAAACCGAAGTGTAAACAATCGAGTTAGCCTCGTCATTCGTGCAAAAATTGAAGTCAAAGCGCTTCGGAATGTCGTGCTAAGTCGATTTTAGTATATTATCGCGCTTTGCAATTGGAATACGCATTTTCCAAATTCTTTCGAAATAGTTCAATTTTAACTTTGCCAAGTGATACTGCAAATAACAGCCGACCTCGTCGGAAATCGATGAACCGACAAAGCTAATTTTATGATCGAAGATCTTCGTTCACTCCATCTCGACAGGGTCGCAAGGGCAAAGGCTCGATATTCGTTTGGGCATCAGGCAACGGGGGCCGGCACACCGACTCATGCAACTGCGATGGTTACACGAACAGCATCTTCACACTATCGATATCGAGCGCGACTCAGGGCGGGTACAAGCCTTGGTACCTAGAGGAGTGCAGTTCCACGCTGGCGTCCACTTATTCCTCCGGCACGCCTGGCAACGACAAGAGCGTAGCGACTGTTGACATGGACGCGAAGCTAAGACCGGATCACATTTGCACAGTGGAACACACCGGCACATCAGCATCGGCGCCGCTGGCCGCCGGAATAGCAGCACTGGCACTCGAGGCGAATCCCAGCCTCACCTGGCGCGACATGCAATACTTGGTTGTGCTCACGTCGAGATCGGGTCCGCTCGAGAAGGAACCCGGCTGGATCTTGAACGGTGTCAAGAGGAAGGTTTCTCATAAGTTCGGGTATGGGCTGATGGACGCTGGTGCGATGGTCAGCCTCGCGGAGCAATGGACGAACGTGCCCCCGCAGCACATCTGCAAATCCGACGAGATCAACGAGGAGAGACCGATAGACCCTACCTATGGCTACACACTTAGCGTTTACATGGACGTCACCGGCTGCGCCGGATCGCTCAATGAAGTTCGCTTTCTCGAGCATGTGCAGTGCAAGGTCAGTCGCTTAATTTCCATTTTGTAATTAATAATATGTCGAGTTCGTGGAAGTTAAAGAATGATCTTTGAACGTCTGGTGAACGATGCCGGTGAAAATAATGGAAATCTTTAGCCGTCTGAGGGCAAACATTAACGAGCGAATTGAACGAACTCGATACGAGACAGAATAATCGATCGATGTTTATGGAAATTTGCGGAATTCGACGTTGCATAAAATCGTCTTTGAAACAGGTTTCCTTGAGATTCTTCCCACGCGGTAATTTGAGGCTGCTTCTAACATCGCCGATGGGCACTACCTCCACCCTACTGTTCGAACGGCCGCGAGACGTGCTCAGTTCCAACTTCGACGACTGGCCCTTCCTCAGCGTCCACTTCTGGGGTGAGAAAGCTGACGGTCGATGGACTCTACAAATCATTAACGCCGGAAACCGACACGTTAATTCACCAGGCACGTATCCGTTCCAACCCCCCCCTCTCTCTCTCTCTCTTGTTTTCACC
>JAITYT010000431.1:738527-752086 GCA_025433975.1 Liostenogaster flavolineata
CGATCTTCAGATTCGTAGGCAGGCGTGCTACGCCCTCCTAGTCTACCACGCTAGGTGTTAGATGCTATGATCGCCACGTATTTAAATGTAAGGTGTTCCGCCTCAACAGTAACTCGGACTGAATTGAATGATAATTGAGTCTACGTATCCGAGGATAACTAGGATAGAAGGACTGCGGTCCCTCTGGTGTCGGAGACTCGTACTATCGTTTTATTTGTCGTGGATCCACATGCCGATCCGTAGGCAGGCGCGCCTTCCCCCAGTCTACCACAGACTGGGTGTTAGATACAATGTTCGCCACGTATTTGTATTAAGCGGTCGCCACAATATGATAACGATTGAAGTATAATTGTCCGAATGACTTGGTACGATTGATTTTCCGTATGACTTTGTTCGAATGAACGCGCGCCGAAAATCCTTTATGTTTTATTCTCTAGAGAACGATTTCCGTAGGGGGAGACTTTTGAGTGGGGGATGAGTTTGCTATCGCGAAAGTCTCATTGAAATGCAATTTTCATCGGTACAGCGAGAGGAGCAATGCCGTAAGAGTTGGCCTACGTTCCAAGCCTAATCTGGACAGTGAATCTAACGACCGAACACGAGAGTGACCAGTTTGACTTGTACGCAGTTGGCCGCCAGAGGTGTTTAGATCTTTCGATGTCGAAAGGTAATTTCAAGAGCTTAACAAAGTGAAATGACTCTGCCGAGACGTACGGAATTTAGCCTTTTTATCCCAATCCTTTCTGGCTAAACTGGCTAAACTGGATTCCCTGAGGACGTTAAATAATAATTAACCGAAGTTACCGAGAAACCAGGAAAATGGATTGATGTCTTTCACAGCGGCCGATTAACCACTATCGCTTGCGGTGAGGGTGGCGAGAAAAAGGATGCGTTTGACAAATACTTTTCCATGTTTTCGCTAGAAAAAGCGTCTTCCCAAATGATGTGTGCGTGCAAAAGAGCAAAAACGAAAGAGAGAGAGAGAGAGAGAGAGAGAGAGAGAGAGAGAGAGAGAGAAAGTATCGAAGTGTCAACAAGATGCTATTTTGCACGAGAAATCCGGAATTTACAAGTTTACCATCTTGGAGATCGAATTTGCACAGATAACTACAAAAACGAACTATTGCCGATTATATAGCAGCAAGACTCTCCCTCTCTTTCTTTAGTGATTATTCTCTCTCGTATTTCTTGTGAAGATTCACATTTCAGCAAAAACACATTTTACTTGGGACGAACACACCCCCAAGATATGCTACGCAGACATAAGACGAGGAATTCCAAGTCTAAAAATATATTTTTTTGATTTATTATTTTAGCACTTCTTGTTATGATGCTATGACGGTAGCAATGAACGTACTTCTACTAAAAATACACGCTGGAGATCTTGGACAAAGAAAAACGAATATACCAGAATAAAATTTCAATTAGGCAGATATTAGACTAATTTGCCTGTTAGGCTCCAGTGGGGCAGTCCCATTAGGTCCATATGTGGTATGTAACGCGAATTATTCATGACTGCTTAATTGGGAAAGCCAATTTGGGATTAGGAAATCTAATTAGGCTTTCCCAATGACTATCCAATGAGGCCAGTCGCATTAGGCTCATAATAGAAAAGCTTTATTAGACTGTCATTGGGAAACATTAATGAGATTTATAAATACGGAAACCCACAGACATCTTTGTGTCTTTACCATCTTCTCTGATTTCGCGTTACTGCACGGCCAGCAGTCAGCAGTCAGAAGTTATTTTCAAACAAAAATTATTTTATTAAAAACATTAAAATTATTAATGTATTAGGGTGTCCCATAAGTTTCTTTCCTTTTTCTAATATGAAATGAATACACAATATTTACTGTTAAGGATATTATTTATCTTGTTATATAAGAACCCTTTTGCTCTATTATCTTCCATCTCTCAGGAAGCCTCATTATGTCTTCTTTCCAAAATTGTTGTGATTTGGACAACAGCGATTAACATATTCCATCTTGGTTAAGTGATTATGCACTGTTGTTTTGAGAATCCTAGTTCACTATCTCCCACTATCTCCCACACATTATATCGCGGATTTTCGTCAAGCGTAGCCTTGATAAGGTCCGTATCCGTCGTTTTTGGGCGGCCACTCGGTCTTCATCTTCCAGATTCAAATTTCCCCTTCTAAATTTTTTAAACTAATTGCGAACGATTGTAGTAGTTATAGCACCATCCCCGTACACGGTACAAATCTCGTCGACAGTATTCTTTATACTATCACCTTTTTTGAAACAATGAAGCATAACATGCCGTAAATGTCACCTTTCGCTACCCATGTTTAACGCTATGGATGAAAGTTTTAAAAGAGATTATGGCACAAACAAAACGTACTGTAAAAGAGCTCTGGGACGACTGAAACCGATGACATAGACGGCATAAGCCTGCATGTTTTCACAAGCAGAGCCAGATGAGGCCATTCATAGCGAGATGAGAAAGAAAATTTTACCCTATGACACCCTAATACATTAAATATCTTGTATAATAAAAAATTAATATAATTTATTTAAAATATTTGGGAAATCTAAAAAAGAAATCTACGCAATTCGCACGTCATAAATTAACGATCGATGGCTATTCATCTATTTATATCTTTAAAACGAGTTGATTTAATTATTGCAATGTGCGCCTCCATAGTATAACTTAGTGTCGTAGGTAAAGAATGCACATATATTCATCTCATACACTAATAATTATAACTGCAGTACGTGACAGATCGAAAATTTGACAAATACATACATGTATCCGCCAGGCACACGTACCATACAACACTCAAAGGGTCAAAATCGTTTTTCAACTGGTTTCTTTGGCTAAATTTGTAGAAATTATTACAACGCATTTCTGAAGAATTTTTTTAAATACGGAATGCGCAGTTATAATCTAATTCTTTAATATTTTCAGAAATTGACCATTGACATAGAACGAGTTTTCCAAAACGGACGAGCGTACATAAATAAAATTAAGAGAAAGAGAGAGAATGATCGTCGCCACATCCGACAATGAAATATTACATTTACGATGATACTCGGTGCCCCACTTTTACACACGATGTATTGTCACGATGTATTACACAGAATGTATGTCCATTTTTATTTTCCTTTCTCCTCTCGTTCTTTAATCACAATATGCGCCCAAGATCGAAATCGCGATATTCGATGAAAAGAATTCTCTATGATTATCATTCTCGCGTGAAATCGTTTAACTTGCCAAATAAAATAAATTAAAAGTACGATAAAGCGTCAACTTTGTTATTAAACGGATCAGAAGAATATAACACCGTTGGAGGAAGTCTCGACCGAGTTGCATTTGAATATAGCGACGCGACAGGTTACAGTGCGTATCGCCGAGAGACTGGACGCCTCTCATTGTCGACCCAGCGACAAGATATACGATCTGTCGGCACCGTACTTGCCCTTTAAATTCACGAATTTCGCCGTTTTAACGACATGACAAATGCACATGCTTTAAGCGTATAAATAAAAAGAAATAATGGAACGGAAAAACGTGCGCGATCTGAAGTGAATAATAATAAATCATAGCATAAAAATGATCGAGCGATTATCTCGTCGATCGGTTCATCTTGATAATTGCAGTAACATTTATTAGTATCCAATACAAAGTGCGATATTATGTTCAAGACGGAAGATTTACGAACGATTAATAATCTTTATAATCTACATTATAAAATTATATCGTATAAAAGTTGTTGAATAATAATATTGGGTGTGCAAATACGATTCCGTCGTTTTTTCGTAAAGAAAGAGAGAATTATTTATTTTGAAAGAACTTTATTTATTTTTCTATTTAATGTATTTTCTATCATTAGTTGTAATATTTTCTCAAATTTTTGGCAACATACGAATCCCGTGAAAAAAAAGAACGTAATATTAAAACTCTTTGACAGAACTTCAAAATGCAATAGATGACAGTTAAATATCTTCTTTTATTATGAGGCATATCTTTTTGTGAACGAAGGAATTCTACTTGCATACGTAATATTTATATAGACATGATCGTAAGTGTTCTCAGGTAAAATAAAATAAAAAATTTTAGACGAAGAAGAGCACACGATATATCCTGCTTATAATTGGCATTATATATAATACTATAATTATCAATTCATATATAATTATACGTAAATGTGATGGAGAAGGAATATTAACGTAAAATAACTCGCAAATGAACCTTTTTGTACGAAGAAGAGCAAATGATTTCAATGAAACGATCCTTTGTGAAGTTTAAACTCTATCTAATTCGTTTTAAATCGATCCAACGAACTACTGAGCGTTCAAAAAGATCATTTCAACGTAGAAAGACATTCATCGTGCTGCCATCGACGTTGTCGTTACTAATTGCAAACGGACCGTTGCACGAATCTTCACCGTGACCCGTTGGAGACGACGATGACATTAGTTGCGAATACGTTGCATTATCCGCAATATTACCATATTCATGATCACTACGTTCATAGAGAACTACGTTCCAATTCCGTGGGCATTATATGCAAGTGTTCAGCAAATTGTCACACGCTTTCCAAGAAATTTAAAATCATTAATCAAAGGAGCTCGACGTTCAATGTCGTACATTTCGTAAGCACGACACGTTTCACAAATCCCAACGCATTTTTTGTACAATAACGATGCAAATAGGAACGACTAACTCGGACTAACTTGATCGGTCGTTTTGCTGAAATACAGAAATGACATTGTCAGTCTCACTCACTTAGATTTACCCTAAATAAAAGCGCGATTCGATCAGTATTAAACTAACGTATTCATTTTGTCGATCATTCTCAAAATGTTCCTACAATCGACGAAGCAATTTTTTCTACGTGTCGTTGGACCTGTTGATCGAGATTCATTTTTCAATGAGATTCTTCGACGTAACGGGTAATCGTATTCTTCGTGAAATTCCACTCGAATACGTAAAATATAGGGAAAAGGCAAAAGGTTCCAGTAAAATCTAAGAGCGAAAGGCGCATTTTGATTGATTTACGATCTTTGCGTATTCGATTGATTACGAAATGACGAGTATACTCGTCGACGTCTCTTGTTGGTATTTGTATCAAGTTTTATAATTTCGTTACACGTCGCTTATCGTTTTAAATTATTACCAATTAATTTTGAAGGTTCCAGAAGTCGATTGTAATCAAAGTTTACACACGTAATCTGCAAATTTTGAGATGCACTCGAAGAAAGATCGTTCCAACGAGAAACGTTTTCGTCCCGTAACCTGTTCCTCTCATCGTCAAACAAGAATTTGCTATCCCTGTCCGATAAATAAGTCCTCATAATCGCTCCATGTAGAATTTATGTCCTGCGCGGCAATAAATTCACGAGTATCTGGCAGGATTACGGGTCTCGTAAATTAGCACCACGCTTGACATGACAGTTCGATCGGTTAGAAAGGAAAAAAAAGAAAAATAGAGAACTAAAGAGTTGGGGAGAAATATAGATGGGAAAGGTAGTAAAGCAGATGTACTTTTATGCGCGGATTATCAACGTGTGTAAAACTGAGATATAAAATGTCAGGTTAAATCAATAGAAAATAAGCATTTCTCAATTTGGAAAGTGTTGCAGCCCTCACGTGGCCCACAGTTACGATCGGATCATGCTAAGACCCCTGTACTATATCCAGGCGTTAGACATTTCTTTGTTTTAATTATGTTATATCAATACGTTTATTACTGTCAATACATTATATTTACAAAAACTTCACAATAAACCTTAAACGTGTTAACAAACACTTTTACATAATTTCATTCACTCTGTTGCAATGATAAATATTGTATATTTTCGTGAACATATTTTTAATGCCAAAAATTTACAAGGTAAAATTATGCACGTAACAAAATTCATCTTGAAATTATACCATAGCAATAATTGTACTGATAATTTTCCGTTCGTTATATAAAAGTTATCATTTAAAAGTCGTATAAAAAAAGATAAAATTACTTCCTGTATTTTTCAAAAATGTTAAAGTTCAATGAAATGAGATTTTGCATATTTTCTAAATAATACAGGGTCACGTGTAAATAAGCAACGTCGCTCATATGAATGGCTTCGTGTACATTGTTGACGACGTTGTACCACGTTGGTACACGTGACAGGGAACGTGTTAAATGACTTGTTAATTATAACATATCATTTTGACCCGTCCGATAAAAATAGGTATACGTCAGTCGTCGACTGTTCTAGTGTTAAGACGTGTAAGGTTCTACTGCATATGATTTTTATAGGCATGTTGCAATCATTCTAACGATTCAATTCCAAAGAATCAAGTACTCTTTTCTAAATTTTCAGCGCCATAAATTGAGATTGTAAGAAAGTAGTTGTTGTGAATGGCAGTCGCAACTTCGATATTAATTCAATTTTAAAATAATCTCTCTGGAGAAATGTTGGAACACGGTCGGAAACGGACGCGTGTGGTGCGATTCCGGATGTGCGAATGTAAGAAGCGGGGTCGTCACCACCGCCGTATCTCCGTATCGGAGATCAATAGATCTGTACCACGTAGTAGGCAACTGTAAAGCGATTCTACCGTATAGAGATCGCGGGAGATCATAGTTCGTTAATCTCAAACCGATCATTGTGATATACGTTATGTTGCGGATTGCGTTGTATACTCGTGCCTTAGGATATAGCCAGTGCAATATAGTTGTAAGTTAGCGCGGTAAAATTGACGGAACTTTTGTAAGACCGTATCTCGTGTTTTCCAACGATCCACGATATCTGTTCCAACAGAAACGTTACGGATGAATATGATAAAACTAGATTAAAAATGTGCTCAACGTTTCAAAGACCATCCTATAGACTTCCAAATCAAAGACATACATTTTGACATATTTAATAGAAGCCCCCAAAAATTGAAATCCTTTCTTAGATCCTTAACTCTTTGCGAACTATCGTCGCATATATATGTTCTGCATAAATCATACCTATGAACTCTGGCCTATGAACTCATATATGCGTTTGGTGAAAATAACTGATAGACCCCAAAAAGAACATTAAAAAAAAAATAAACATTTTGTTGATCGATAAAAGCGTGTAGGCAGAAATGTGAGTTATCAATTTCAAACGACTGTCGTGATAGTGATTCGGTCCCATTGCTTCGAACCATCCCGTTCGCAAAGGGTTAAATCGTCCTAAACGTTTTTTATTTAAATAACAATGTATTTCTCGAGTTAATTATCATTTTTCATTACTATCTACATATTTATATATTAATGTCATTAAAAATTTCTACATGGATATGAATGTTTCAGCTATATTAAATTTCTAATTTTACTTAATAAAAGAATGCATTTAAGCAAAAAATGTCCGATACATCATCGTATTTTGCAGCCTAAAATGATATGTATCAAGAAACCTAAAACAAGCACAATACGGTTTACTATTGTATTTGATCGCTTTTGTAAGCACAGATGTATACATCACAATAGTCGCAATGCATTGAATAAAATATTTAGTTTTAAAAATCTATAAATGATATTTTAGAATACTAAAATGTTAAAATGTTTACGTAGAGTATCAGGTTTACTTATCACAAGTATAAATAAAAAAAGAAAAAAACATTGATTCGAATACATTTATATTCTTATTTAAAAACTGCTTAGTATACAGAGAAATCCGATTAAAGTACTGTTATTAAATACAGTTGAGATAATCTTAGCAACTGTTAATTAAGCATAATATGATTGTGTTAGGACTCAATAAATGGATTCCATCAATAAATTAGCATTTTCGTAAGCGAATTAAAATTTGACATAGAATACAAGCAATAAGTTCGACACATTAACTTTTTAATATTAAATTTAAAAATATGAATACAATAAAAAACATAATTTCAGATCTACAAAGTAATCTATTACACACTATGTTTGCAAAATTGCATACTATAAATTATTTCAAAAATATATGTTTTACGAATTTTGCAATATGTAAAATCTGTGAAACTATGCAAATTCTTGTTCATCCGCTTGTCAAAAATTGAATCATAATAATCTAAACTAAATGTTAAAATCCTTTAAAAGAACAGACAAGATTTTCTTTTTTTCATATATTTCACTATAGGCATCACTCCATGATCCATAGTGTAAATTCATAATTTCTTCTGCACAGGATAAATACTTTCGTGTTTTCTTCAATATGTTTCTGTAATAAAAACTTTAAATATAAAATATAAATATAGAATATTTAAAAATAAAATTTTAAACAGTTAATACGTTCACGTTGGCGCGTATCGCGGTGGCTCGCACTGATATGTCCCATCAGGCGGCACTTGAATGTTCTATCAGTCAGTGCGTACCACCAACAATTTAGTTCGTTTAGTAACTAGAAAAAATTTCTATATTTTTCACTTTAGTTCGATGTTGCCCGATAAAACAAAGCGCTCTTAGAGTAGCCGCCTATAAGAGAGAAACATGAACTGCAATGCCGGCGTGAACGTGTTAAATAAAAAAATGAATGTTAATGTCCAAGTAATATAAACTCTAAAAAATGGTAAAGCTTACTTATACCACTTTGTAGCTGTATTAGGTTCTTCTTGTAAATATTTGATACAAATATCTGTAAGTTTATTTAATTCATTAGCAAGTTCTATACTTGAAGCACCAAATCTTTCTCCTACAGCAGCTATACTGTGTTCAAGGTACGATATAGAATCTAACCATCGACCTATTAAATTGAATTAAGAATTTTATAATAAAGAACTATTATTGATAATTAATAAAAAATAAGCGACTAATCAGTACACTAACCCATAATAGCATACACTTTTCCTATGAGATCCAATGTAGCAGCAGTATCTTCGTGATATTTATACAGTACACTCCTTCTTATACTTAAACACTGTTTCAATTTATCTAATGCTTCTTCTTTCTTTTCAATTTCAATATAAGACTGCGCTGTATCGAACAAATCTTGAGCATGCTGTACTTCAGCTTGATAATTTACAGCAGCTGTGGCACCGCAATCTAAGCAATACACAGGGTAATTATGAATACTATATAGAGCTCCACTACATTCCGGACACTTCATAGCAGTGAATCTTTCCTGAAAAAAAAGAATGCATTTTATTAAATACACCGTAAACTTTACTGGAATTTACAAAATCTTACAATCAATTTACCATAAAATATTGAAGTTCTGGTGCAGTGCAAGGTTCACATTTGCATGTAAAAAGGTACTGATCCTTCAATACCATTTGCCTTTCGTCTCTCGACATACGTTTGTAATGAGGCCCTGCGAAAACAAGTTAACAAGTATATAATAAATAAATACGTCATATGTCTTAAAGGAATATAATTTCAAGACAATTCTTAACGTTTATAATAAAAAGAAATAGCAGTTCCACTTACCATAACAGTTACAAATTTCTTCATTCATTGCAATGTCTTTTGTAGCCTTCACTATTAAATATTGATTCATAAAACTGAAAAATTATATCATAAGAATGTGTATCGTAGAAAATAATAATAAATGAAAAAAGGTAATGGAATAAAGAAGTAATGATTTGTATTGACATTCACCTACTAATAATGTTTGCATCACAAGAATGATTCATTATACTTGCAGATGGATATATTCCTGTTGCTACTTTATCTTCTTGTGCTGTAAAAACTTTGTTTTTGTCTGTTATCACTGTATTTAATTTTACAATTGCATGGCCATTTGATATTAGTTGCAGAATGTATCGCAAAAGTAAGGAGCTTACATATAACTGTTTTTCACTTTCTACTGACATATCACAATTAAAATTATATGTCTCGTCCGTAAACTTTGATACTAAACATTCCATAAGATCATTATCTTTAAAAAAATCAGTACACTTTAAAAGATATAACGTCAGCATAGTAGCTGTCTGAAAGAAAGTTTATTTTATTTTTGCATACAGAAAGAAAAGTTTCTTTTTATACAATAAAAGATCGTTAAAAATACTTACAATACCATATATAACAAGATCTCCTACACTCTTTTTTTCAAAATTCGTTACTAATTTTTGTACTTCGTTAAATCTAATTATGTCTGTTGTAGTTGTACATGTTAAAAATACTTTCATTGCTAAGTGTGCTACACCTATTTCTTTCCAAAGACCCATTTGATTTCCCGAACATTCCCAACGATGACTCGAGGCATATCCTTCATTCCAACATTTCATATTGCAATATAGAGTATCTAAGCACATTGTACATCTGTAATTTGACACGTAATACATAATTCATAAGCCATATAAATGTAATAGTTCTTTTATAAAATGTTACTTACGGAACTGGCACATCACCATATGATTGATAACAATTTTCACAAAGATTGTTAGATTTTTCATGATCAAGAAGTACAAAAGCAAATGGCTTTTCAAGGAATAATATTTCACCTTTCTTTATATCTCTGTTTGCAACTACGTATCTTCCTTTTTCTGGTGTAAACTTTTTGTCTATGGCTGCAGATGCAGATAGAAACTCAGGATTTTCACCAAATGCGAGTTCAGGCATTGAATATGTTAAATCATTTTTTGTTTCTTCTGTGTTGTCTTGCATACATAATGTAATTGATGTTAACTGTTTAATTTGTTTTTCAATATCTTCTAAAATCAGATAAAAGATAATCATAAATTGATAAACAGTCAATTTCAATTTTGCCAGCAAAAGAGTTAAACATGCTATACATGTTTGATTATCAAACATATGTTAACATAAGTATAACAAAGCTGAATTTTGAGATACTTTGTATTGATTACTAAAGCTCTTAATAATTATTATACTTAATTACTATAGTATAATTAGTATAGTATAATTACTATACTTAATAATAACTAGTTAATAGAAATTATAATACATACCTTTCTTTATATCTGATATATCATCACATTTATTAATTATTTCATGTACTTGCTGTAAAGCTTCTTTGGCTAATGTTGTGTTCCCTAATTTTAAATAACATTGTGCTGCACGTATGTATAATTTGTAACGTAACTTTTCAGGATATTTTAATTTAATGGCCAATTCAATATCTTTAATACACTCCTTAACAACATAAAATTAATATTTTTATTGCACATTGACAAATGAGTATCATATTATTTCATACACATGAATATCATAATATTTATAAGAATTAAATAATTTATTTGTAATAGTATTTGTAATGTAAGAGATATTTTGTTGTATATAACTTACTTTATGCTTGCCACTATAGAATAAAGCAGCAGATCTATTAGCAATTGCTAATGGTAAATCTTCACTATCTGATGGAGCATATAAAGCACTTTTTGTATATGACTGAATGCTTGAAGAATAATCTTTTGCTTGAAATTCTTTATTCCCTACTGCTTTAAATACTTTTGCCTTTCCCAATAATTTACACTCTCTATTATTATAACGTTTTTCCAGCCATAAAGATATAAGATTTCTAAAATTGATGAAACTTATAATTATTAATACATTTTATTGAAGCATAATATATGTAACTTTCAAATGTTACAAAACTTTGTAATTTTATTTCACAATTGTAATGAATATGCTTTCAATGCTTTTGTAGCTATTATTGTAATAATAATTATAATAAAAACATAATTATATTTTCAAAAAAGAATTAATTTTTGTAACACACACTCTAAATATATTCACTATTAATATTATTTTTTATATTTAAAAATTATTATACAATCAGTCTAAATTGGCAATACGCCCAATTTACAATCTCTTATATAAGATTTACTTTATGACATATTATTATAGTAAAATATTTATATAGACATACCGTATTTCTTGATCAGCTAATAAAAGAGACATCACTTCATTTTCTTGCTTTAAATTCAACTTAGTTTCATCCGGAAAGCGTGTAGCTCTTATTTTACAATTAAGGGCAAATAAAAAAGTTCGCCACTGCATGTTATAAAATTTTTGCAAAGAACTGTTTGCCAGAATTAGAGAAATAAAATGCAAAAGATGAAATATTTAATATAAGGTTATGGCTCTATTAATGTAACAAATATATCTAAAATACAAAAGTTTTCTTATGGCATCATCGTTATATTATTTTAATGTACGACAGTCCGAATATAAATCAAAACATAAAAATTTCAACCACTGTACTGTGCATAGACATCCGGCACATTTTATAGTTAGTTTTCTGCATACACAAACAAATTTTTGTAGTAGCAACAAGATAGTTAAATAATTTTAACAAAATTACTAACATCAAAATTTTTTATATACTACGATTTATACACAATACGATTAAACAATACAATTGCATACGCTTTATATATTTTATTGTCAAAATTTATATTTGGCAGAATAAAACTTCACATTAAACATACAATCCAATATGAAAATTATCACAGCAAAACTGTTTAAGCTATGTTTACATTTCGTTTATCGGAATATGAATCACTCACCTTTATTCATGTAAAATGAAATATAAAAAATATTTTTGATTATATTCTTATGAAATATCTTAATAACAATTAAACGTGTATGCAATAAGTGTCTGAAATTAATTTTTTTATTTATTTTTTCCAATAAAGTACGAAGTACTACAGTCAGATAAATATATCATAGCTCGTTATGTCTATTGTTTTTCCATGTTAAATAATTTTACAAGCCTGTTGCGTGAGTACAAGTATACAATTTATAATTTATCCCTAAATAAGTTTTTGTCAATTTGTTAATAATTCCCAATTGTCATTTTTTGAGTTTTATTAATTTATAATATGGAAATTCGCCGCTTCGCGACGCCCACGGTGACAATCACTGTGGACCCGCCTTTACGGACAAGCACAGCACGAGCCAATGAAGACTTGCCGTCACATAGTGCGAATAGTCTCGTCTACCTTCCCACCTCGACGGTACAGCGCTCGTGTCCCAAGTCGCAGAGGCAATCGGCGTTCTTCCTTCCTTTCCCGGCTTCCTCAATAGTTTGTTGTTGGCTTCCACATGACATAGACGTACATTAAAATGTTTGTTACTCCACCATTTTTCTTTCTGTGTTGGATCTTATTAGACTTCGGCTTTCCCAAGCATCCATCCTCCTTCTCCTCGTTTGAGTTTCGCATGGAGCGCTATTACTCGTATCTGGATCGCGTCGATTTGAACGGATATCTGCGGGCTTCGCAGATTGGCTGAAACCTTGCGCGGTCGGTAACCACGTGGTTGTGGTTCGTGTATCCACGTTCGTAGTTCATTCGTGTTCGACCCCATCGTGGACAAGTCCGACATAATGTCGGGGTCGGCCACGAGGGGTCGATCATAAACGTTCTCGTGGTTACCGACTGCGCAGGTATACAAGTATTCTTGCTATTGTTCTTCTGTGAGGCTCTCGTTATCGCCGTGGATGTTATGGTCCCTTCATTTGTCGAGGTTTTTATTCTGCGGCTCTTCTTCTACGGAGAATCGAACCCCGATCCTCGCAATGTCTGTCCTGACTAGATTATTGTTCTCTATGCCATTTAACTATATGCTTATGTAGCGGTTGTCCGTCGCTGGTTATACGTAATATAGTTGTGTGGAAATAGTTGTGGGAGAGCTTAAA
>JAITYT010000431.1:767137-780947 GCA_025433975.1 Liostenogaster flavolineata
GCAAGATGAGATTATCAAATCATACAGAATAAATAACACGATATACCTGTATTTCGAAAGCGTTGGTCTTATGCCAACGGGAACGGGAAGAATCGGGCCCTGATTCTGATCAGTGGTTATCGTCGACAATGTTTTCTCCTTAGGATCGGGTAACGTGGGAAATCTAAAATTCTTAGTGGAAGGATATTCTAGCAATTCGAAGACGGCTAAAAGCTCGCCAGCTCTTGCAGCCCCCCTACTAATGTCGTACCATTCCAAAGACGGTGGATAGTCAGGCGACGTGTAAGATTCGGTAGCCAATTTAACGTGAGGTCGTGCGATCGCCCGGCCGATGTATTCCGATTTTCCCTGAAATCGTCGAAGCATGTTTTAGTCTTGAATCGTAACTACGTAGAAAATGATCTCACTCGTATTTTTGTAGTTATAACAAATTATCAGCATTTGCGCAAAAATTATAAACTTATGCTTCGTACGAACGAAAAAGCTAATAATTGTAATAACGCGTATCATGCCTGTGTCTCGTGCTATGATGGAATGTGTCAGAAAGTAAAACGTGCGTTGATTGTGTGCTGTTGTACGAATACTATATGATATATACGAACTGTCAAAGCAGAGCCTTCATCATGCAGAATCTTACATCCATAGTTACAATATGACTCTGAAAAAAGAGAATTATAAAAGTCATGAAAGACGTGAAATTTCTTGCTGTCATTGCCGCCTCTATTTCATCGTAATATCAGTCGAAACAGAGGGCAACGTTAAAATGACGCAGTCTCACCACTTTATCCTGATCGAATATCTCGATGACAATCGATGGTGGTTCCTTCTTTATTTCCTCCGCGGTACCGTACAGTAAGATATCTTCGAAAAGCAAGAGTTCATCCCACGTAGGACTCAGTGTCTCATCTATTACCTGTGTAGATTTGCAAAACTCACCGCAAATCACACGAGCAAAGGGATCTGATAATCCTGACGCATCGCTACCAATCAGCGATCGTGCTTGATACATGTGTGCTCTTAATTGAAATTTCTGTTAACATGTATAACAATCTCCGTTAAAACGCTTATCATTTAAGAAAAAAAGGAATTGTACAAAATGATATTAACTCACGTATTTTTCGACGTAATGTATCATCGTGGGTGGAAGTGCACGCGGTCTATCTATATTCTTGAGCTCGTGGCTGAGCTCGTATCCTTTTGGCAGACCTTGAATAAAGTACTTTTTGTGCTTCAATATACCCAGCCACATATAAATTTGTAGCTTCGTTTGTATCGCCCAGCCGGATGGCCCAAATCTCTTTTTTCCTGGGAGCTGCCAATGAAACGATGATGAATTCGTGTAAGGTTATACAACTGATTAATGTTTATTGCTATTGATTGCAATTATATTCCAAGAACGACTATGCATACGTGCGTACTAACTTTAAGAAACATAGTCTGAATCTTGCCACAATGTCGACCACATTCCTCGTCGACGATCGAATAGATCAGGTCTCTACCAGGTATCCTTTGATACGCCACTCGCCTACCGGAGCTGATAACCCACACGAAAACATCTGGCAGAGAATCTTGAGGCTACGAGAATAAAATTCACCTTGTAATTTAAAGAAGATAACTTAAGGAATTTAAATATTCAATATTTCTCTCTTTGCGTGTGCGTGTGCGTACGAAGGCGATGATTCTTTTTTTAGTTGGACATAAACTTAGCGTATTATGACAAACTATGATAAAAGAATGTACAATGATCAACTGCTAGTGGAACAATAAAATGTATAACTAACATCCTCGATGAGGAACTTCAGTTTCTGTAAATAATTTTGCGCTGTCTTCAGTCTCTCTTTGAAGCTATTTTTGGTGACCAATGCTTTCAGATTTCTCGCCATGATACCAATGTTCTCTACTTCTCTTTGGCAGAGTTTCATTCTTTCCTTGTCGAGTTTTGTTTTTCCAACGCCCGGTCCACTAACGACCGACTTAGCGATGCTGACGTAACGATTACAATTGCTAGTAAGATCCTCCAAGACGGACTTTAAAAGCTTCTCGCAATTACCATCATCAATGTGCGATTGTATCTCAGCCAGACCTTCTTCCTGATGACAATCAAGAAGACGTGCAAATCTTAATTTTATGCAATCTCAAAGCATTCTATAACTACAGGAAATTTTGCTCACTAATTTTTCAACGATCTTGCTGATCACGTTACTGTTGTACATCCTACGTCTGTAATCCGGCCAAATACTTCTGACATGAAGACATGGTTTGTCGTCCCAATATGGTAGAAAATAATAGATTTTATCGTGAGTCATTGGTTTACTAGTTGGTGTTGTGCTTTGCCACGAACCACTGAGAACTTCTTGCAAGTCCTCCTCCTCGCTACTAGTTCCACTTTTGATATTCATATCGCATATCTACGACGAGAGTAAACTTTAAGATGGCATCGTTAATATAAAAGTTGAAGAACATAGAATGGAAATACATAAATTATAAAAAATATATTAACAACGTAGAAACAGTTAACGCTCGAAAGTCTATAGGGCAATAGCAAAAAGGTCATGAAAAGGCGTTAAAGAAAAAATTGTGTATTTCTAAAAACTGGCATGATATATTAAAGAAGTAAGGAATAAATCGAAGCTAGAAATAATTATATCTATTTTCAACTTTATACGCGCACCTTGAAACTTTCGTTATGACCATCCAATGCATTACCCGCATTTCCAATGGATATCTCAAAGTACATGGGTTTATCGCACAACTTCTTATCGATCATCGTTGCGTCCATTATGGTAGCGTACAGAAAGAACTCCTCGTTTCTGGCATAAGCGTTCTCGTTGACCGGTACAGTCGGTTCAATCTCGACGTCTGCCGTGGCCATCTCCACGTTGTCGCTTATCTCGGTTCTGATGGCTATCAGCAACCTGTCATACATATAAGAGAAAGAATGACCACGTTGGACACCGTGGACGTCAACATACGCGAGTGTTCTTCTTATGTTTTGTTGGGTAGAAAGAATACTTTAAACGAAAATAGAATTTTCTACGGGTATCATTTATATGTTCAAAATAATTAATAGCTCCACCAGAACAAGATAGTTTAACTCCTCGAATGGAAATGACGAGTATCGCCCGCGCAGATTTTCTATACCGTAATTGTTTTGGTTTAACGGGTGACGCTCGCTGCATATTTAAATGTTTAAACACCATATAATTTCTTCTCATTTATATAAAAAAATTATTACGATGTTTACACAATCTCCGGCCTTCTTCTTCTCTCTCTCTCTCTCTTTTAAATTTTGTTAGTGCATATAATGGTGTTGGAAGTTTTGTAAAAGAAAGAAGTTGTTGCAATTTTTCTATTTTGTATTATAACTTGAAAACCATAAGAATCTCTAATTCTTTGAACTATTCCATAAGATTTTACGCGAAAAAAATTATACAAACCTAAAATAATTATATTTTTCATTTATAATTTTCTTTTAATTGTTTAAACAAATGATATATCTTTTATCAATAGATAGTACTCATTAAATGAAAGAGCTTTTACATTTAAGATTCCTCTCTATCTCTTATGGTTTTTGATGTATCATGGAATATGTTTCTTCTTTTAATTTCATTGTTCCTTGAAAAGAATATTTTCCAACTTTTTACTCATTATTATCCATTATTTTATAAATCTGTTCTATTACAAAGAAAACCGTGCCCATAAATTTATAAGTATATTCAATATAAATAGAAATATTTCATTTCATTTCGTGGACTCTAACTCCAAGGACGGAATTGTGTTGGAATAATCTGCACACGTCCGAAAGTAAATCATAAGACAAGAGTCTTTTATTAGTTATTAAATCGACTTTTTACAGGAAATAAATTTTGAACCTGCCATCGAGCTTTAGAATAAAATAGCAACAGAATCCACGAAATGATTATGACGCGTCGTGTCGAGTTACGGTCAAACGGTACAATCGAAATACCTTGCTCTGTATGAAATCCCTTCGCCCAAACCGGTGTTCAACGTCGAGTGCTCATCGATGATACTGTAGTCTCTTATGCTGCCATAGAGATGGATAAAAGCCGGTCCAAACGTAGGTAAGAAACCCTTTTCACCATCGTTACTGATCTGCTTCAGATCGATGAAGTGTGTTCCAATCACCGTCGCATGTACCGGATCATTGTCGCACAGTTGAATCTTTATTCTTTGACAGAGAGGCGGAAACATCTCCGTAAATACGATTTGTTCGTTCCAAACAGGTGCGTAGCTGTGCCTTTTGATGCTTGTCTTGCCCTAGAAATGATCAGACTTGTACCTCGCAAAATTGATACGTTTTATTCCATTCGTACGAAGATTAAAGTCTACGCGCATCGAGTAATTATATTAATTAATCCTCTTGCTTTTCATATTTCCATCTAACTTTGTCTTTTTACATTTCAGCAAGGTCGAGAGTAAAGAGTTAAATGTCAAGCATGGCGAAGACAGTTTTAAATTGTTTAAGCGAGAGCAGAGGAGGAACATTCTGCCGTAGAATTATTTGAATAACAAAAGACTTTACGATGATGTTGAATACCGTACGAAAAAAATTCCCTCGGGCGGAGATACAGTCGCGTCGGTAAGTTAACGCGTTGTGCAAAAATATTTAACACATAGAAAGTCAAGAGAACCGTATTAAGTATACCAATAATGGCAGTATAAATCAATATTATTGATCGAGATTTGTTATTATTGACGGGATTTGTTTTTAACAAAGAATTTTTTATTTTACGAAGTCCACAATTCAAGAGATACATATTTTATCTTCGGAAAGTAAGTTAACGCCTGAATAATTCTTGGGTTTTTGTAAATAACTATTGCAATATGTATTGTTATACTTTTTTCAAATAAGTTTAAATAGTTACGAAACATGAATTTTTCTGCATTCTTATCTGTATCGGTATCTGTAACCTTGTTTAACTTAATACCGATTAATATTTTCTTAAGCATGGCAAAAAGTGAAGAACAATCTTTTGAAGAAAGATTGAGGATCTGCAAGCGTAAAAACGAGGGATGTTGTTTATCTACGATAGCAAGACTGTTTAAAATCTTAAAAATAAGACTCAAAAAAATTTGTGACCGGATCAACTTGTGCGAACGATCAAATGTTGAATATCTGCTAAGAACAGGCAAGTTTAATTACGACTTGTGAAATTAAAGAGAATTTGAAATCTAATTAAACAACGCTTACGAGAAGCAAGTTTATGTGGCCGTGTGTGTCAAAGAAAACCACTAATTTCGAAAAATAATGCACTGAAACGCTTGAAATTTGTAAGAGAGCATTTGAAAGAGCCAATCGAGTTTTGGGAATCGGTTATTTGGAGGGACGAATCAAAATTTAAAATCTCTAATAATAATAAACGACAGTATGTCTGAAGGAAGATCAACGAAAGTTTTGAAAAGGAGGCATGTATAAACAGTCATTAAACACGGAAGCGACTCCATTATGATACGGGATGTTTCAGTATACTTGGTACTGGAAACCTGATCATCATTGACGGCAAATTAAGGACAATAAAATAATTCAAATATTGCAAAATAATTTGTTTAGATCTGTACAGAAAATGGAATTAGATAATGGATATATGTCTTTCAACAGAACAATGATCCCAAGCATAAAGCCAAACTATAACAATGAAATTTTTTGAAAATAATAATATAAACATATTGAAATGGCCTCCACAAAGTCCGGATCTGAATCCCATCGAATATTTATGGGACCACATGAAAAGAAATGAAACTGTGAACGATAGGAAAAACCAAAAAACTTCTAATAAAGCTTTGTGTGTTTGTGTTATTTTTGTTGTGTTGGTAATGAATGGAACAATATTAGTAATTAAAAATTTAATCCACAGTATATCAATGCTAAAAATATTAAAGTATAATTTAATATAGAATATTAAAAATAAAACGATGCGTTAACTTATTTTTCGACGCTACTATTATAGTCATATTCCATACTTTATTTCTCTTTTGTTTATTTACGAACCATTATGTTATCTTTGTACGTCAATCCGTTCTTTTTATTATTATATTAAATATATGAATAAGAGAAACCCACGAAATATATTATCCTACTCATCTCTTAAATTTTGTACAATGCACTGATTGTAAACTTACTTATTAACGTGACTGTACGCGTTCATCGCATAGAACAAACGCGCAATGTACGTGCAAACCCTAAACCGCATCATTCTTACTATTTTTTTCGTGAAAACCTTCAAACCGTTTTTAAGGAAACGTCCTTTGAGACGTTTTAAAAAAACGCGCATTGAGAGTTAATTGTTTTTCACGTTGAATTTCCATTACGTTCATTATGCATTATTAGCGTACGTTTTACGAGAGAACAATTTTTGCGTAACGGATCTCGCTGAAAGACGATCCACATTTTTTAATGCAATGAAGTTAATGTTAAACGATCGGTTGATCGGTTTTTTCGCCGAGAAAAAATTCTCTCACGATGTAATTCACGAATAGAATTTAAAGAAATTCTATTAGATATCGTACGACTTGGTTAAGTTAATTTTAATCGAGGAATGTATATTTTATCGATTCATTGTATCTATGGGTAAAACATTGCCGTTTTCATTGTCGCACCGATCGAAGGTTTGGTTTAAACGTAAGAGTCGTCCCTTAGGTCAAACCGTTCATTTTATGATTATATAATACGCCTGTAACTCTCCTGGGTTCTTTTACTTTAGTAAGCGCTTCTTTTACTTTAGTCAGTTAAGATATATTCTTTCCGATATAGATTTCTCTTATTAAATACATTTTATATCTTTCTTATTTGACCATCGTATTTTTATTCATTGAATAAATTCTTAACAATTTAATTCTCAAAGTTTGAGGCGTTATAAAATAAAGCATCCAATTCGCTATTTTATTATTTCATTACTTTACGATTGACATTAAGGTTGATACAAATCTTGCTTTACGCGAAGTTCGTTAGTATGTACGCTTTGAGTGCGAACTACTTGTAGATTTTAGCTCAAGGTATTCAATGGCATAGTCGTTACGAGGTCTTCGTGGCGATCGTTTTCACTCTGATCAACGCTGTAGGGACGTCGTTTTATTTTTTGCGGAATTTGACGCGATCTAAAAAGGTATCGAAGGCTATCGTTCCCAAAATTTTCGACGGTTCGCACGATAAAACTGCAGATAGTTATTACAAAATGATTATTTCGACAAAACTCGGAGATACGATTTTGGCATCGAAACAATCTCGACGATCTATTCAGTCGGATAAATTAAAAATTTCAATCGTCTCGATTCCTTACAGTCAATCCGGCGAAGGAGACTTGAACGTATGGATCGACCAGGTCCTTGACTTCGCCTGTGAACGCCTTTTTTACGTTGGCCATGATGCTGCTGTTCATTTTTGGCAAACCGTCGGCCCTATATATCTTCACGATGAACTTAGCCCTCTGTCGTTCAATTGGCACGCCGTCCGGCAAGAGAAGATTTCCCTCGATGTCGTCCTCGTCTTTCTCGCTCTTGGGTGGAATCTTCACGGAGTCGCCCTTTCCAATCACGCTTATGTCGCACTTCAAGTAACCCTTTGGACCACCTGCCACGTCATCTGGGTCCGTCAGGAGAGCCCATTTGTGATAAAATTGATGATCTGCGAGAAGAGATATTCGGTATGAATGGGGGTCATCGTCATCGTCATTATTGCCACGAAAAGACGAAGATCTCGATGTATTCCGGAAAAAAGACAAGTTCGCAACCAATGTATGTTTATTCACTTAGGCGGTTAATACTAAAAGTACCGGCATTTCTTGGTACCTTTAGTATTAAATCGCTCTAAATAAGTTTAGTTTAATCATATGATACCTTGCGAATTCGTACTCTATTGAGAGAATCGACGATTCCTGGAATACATATTGAAATGCGATACAAGATTCATTTTTTGTAATCGTATCGAAACCAAAAGAAATCGAAGTTACTACTGCTTTGATTTCATTATGAAATTGAACGATAATAGTTGGACGATGGTCACGGATATGATTTATACACGGTGTAATGATGGTGATGCGGATTAGATTAATGATGATAATGTTATGAAATACCAATAGATTAAAATGATAGGTATAATATTTCTCTTGATGAATGTTACTCCCTTAAAGAGGATATGTTAACAGTTCTATTTGCAGTGATATTCTAGTAGAAATTAAGTTATAATTAAATTACTTATGATACAGTCACCGATTAAACGTTTCATAGGAATTCATAATCAATTAGAATAGGTTCGAATATTCGTACATCGAACCTGAGGTACTGAACTCGAAACTAAATGTTTGTTCTATAGCCTTTAATTCCATTGATAAATTTGTCGGATCTGGATGACTTTGACTTGTTCGCGTATCTTTAAAAACGATGTATTTAACTTTACCATACGTATAGGTTTTGTATCGATAGATTGTCGTTCTCGATTTACTCGTCAGATTAACGCAATATCGATAGATTTAAATGAAAAATCTGTTACGTTACAGAAGCTTCTTTGTTCACGAAATCACCGAAAAGCAAAAGCAATTCTTTGAACATTTTAAACGTTGTTACGTAAGATTCCTTTAGTCGCACCGTATAGATGACAATGTCCCGAGACGCTAAATGGTGTTGCTAACTACCAATGTGCGTTTGGAGATGCGGTGTCTCCTAATTGATAAGAAGGGCTTGTTAACAAACAGCCAATAATAATCGAAGCATTGTTTGCTCTAATTACAGATTTTCACGAGCTTAACCTCGTGTCAATCTCTCTTCTTGCCTCTCTATCTCGGGTCTATTCGTCCATCTACGTCATTAAATGTTTGCTCGATCCAACATGGCTATTAACGGCGATAACAGCAGTACGGAGATAGATCTATAAGATGATCACGTCATGAAATTGGATACGTACGCTAGTTGCGCAAAATATCCTTTCATAAGCAAGGTAAACGCAACTTGAAAGTTTCAAAGCTGCGCATGAAAACGATACGAAGCTCGACTCGAGAGGACAAATTCGTTTAAAAATCGCCTGTTTGAATTTCACGAATAAATATCACGTAGCACGTGTGATACTTCCGAGTATAATTAACACATTGACGCCGACTTGCATCATCGGTGGGTCACACGCGTCTGTCCCGTGAGGCGGCGTGCATCACGGTGGATCACATTTGTATTTCACAAAATATGTAATACAAAATAGATTTATATTTTATCTCGACATTATAAACAGACATTCAATAGTAAAAACATAACAAACATAACAATGTTATGAACTTAACATAATTATTTAAGTTTTTTGTGCAATTTTTTAAAACATGTTAGACACAGTGTCGGCTGGCCCTCACAACGATCTCAATATGTTGTTACTTTTTGACTTCATTCGCGGCATACTATCTACCTTTTATTCTAGAAATGCGTTTATAACATTGTTTACATCGCTGTCTTGTTTTTCTCGCGGGCCCTTGGTACGACTTCAGAAAATGTGAACGTCTTTTGGGCAGTACTTCATTTTTACTTGGCGTTTCTTCTCTGTGTGAATTGACTGTACTCAAAAGATGATCAATAATTTTCTCCCGAAATTTTAAAATTGTAGTACATTTAATGCCCCACTCAACATAGCGCACTCAATTTAGGACACTCAACATAATTTACGACAAATGCTTGCACTACGTCCTAACACTATTTTCGCCATGCATGTTCCTTTTGCGCGCCGTCGTTCTCTGACGAACATGCACGACTATTTCTTTTTCCGGTATGAAGTTGAAAAATTTTTTGCTTTACGCTATGAACGTTTTTTTATAGAAAAACGTTTACAGAATTGCGTGTGATGGTCATAATTCGCGTCAGACATCTACTTTTTGAGAAAAATCGAAAAGAGTACTGGTACGTATCGCCAGACAACGTTCGTCCATGGCGATTCGAATTCAAAGAACATATATACACGAAAACCGTATCATCTATAATCCAGTCGTGGTAGACTGGAGGATAACGCGCCAGCTTCCAAATCAGAAAACCGACATTCGATTCCCCGTACGTGGATCCATGACGAAGAAAAATATAGAAGAAGAATACGGCATAAAAAACATCAACAACAAATCGAACAACAAAAAGAGAAGGAGAAGGAGCGAAGACATCCTAATAGTACATGTCCCCGACACCAGAGGGACACTCCTTCTCTTATATAATTATTATCAAAGGTTTATCAAATAAACGAAATAACTATCAACTTGTGCGATTAGCTTCACCTTGGCAATCCGTTGACTTCGGTCATCCTAAAATCAACTTCGCTTATTCAATAACTTTCACAAATGATTTCGTATCGTAAGTTCTATCGAGAGTCCGTGGTGAGAGTTGCGTTTGGTCGTTTCTTTACTTTGGATAAATTTTAAGTTAGTGCACGAAATTCATTGTAATCTACTGTTAGTAAAGTACAAACAACATATATTCTTTTTTCATTCTAAACATATCGAAATACGTGCCAAATTCAGAGCACTTGTGGTATGTATTGCTTGAGTTGGAGCATTGAATGCTTCAAGAAGCTTATGATGAACATACTTTAACTTGTGAAACATTGTTTAATAGATTCAAAAGTAGCGATTTCAAGCTTAGTAACGAAAAACGTGGAAAACCACCGAAAAATGCGTATTTGATGGGATAAGAAAGTTTAGTCTAATAATGTTAAAACCTGGTGAAACGAATACCACTGATTGCTATCGACAATAAATTAATCAATTTGAATCATAAATTGATTGAAAAACGACCAGAATAGATTAGAAGACATGGTGAAGCGATTTTTCTGTATTACAATGCTAAGTCACGTGTTGCAAAATCAGTCCAAGATGTGTTGAAAGTATTAGAATGAGAAATGTTACCCCACCTTCGTATTTATCAGACTCGACTCCATCGGATTAATACTTGTTTCGATCGATGGTACACGCATTTGCCGAGCAGCACTTCATTAATTTCGAAGAAATTAAAAAATGACTCGATGAATGGATCGCGTCAAAACCTGAACAATTTCTTGACGACAGAATGCACGAATTACCAAAAAATTGGGAAAAAGTTATAGCAAACTATTTTAGTTCTAAAAATATCTTTAATTATTTTTGTAACTATTATAAATGATTAATTTTTAATAAAAGAATGGAAGTTTCATTTCGATACACCTATTACAAATAGTTGAAACTTAGTGAAAGCTTAATTTTAAAGAGCGAGGTCGTATCCCCAAGTTACACGCTCGTGCTGGATAGTTTAATTACCTCAAGCGAGACGGGAAACTTTCTTTCACGAATGCTTTTTTAAATTGTACGATGAAGGTGGAAAAGTGCGATAAAATTTAAAATTTATCCTCATTCTTCGTATAATCTGATAGTTTTCAAAATAATTTAGTACATTTGCTATCTGATAGTTTCATATTTCGCTATTGAATAGAGAAACATTAGTTTCGTTTTATTTATAGATATATTATTTTGTAGCCATATCGACAGAAGCGTCTCTGTGGATTTAATAGAATTTATATGGTATTTAACCTTAGCGAACCGACCTTAACGTAAAATGAAATTATACTTTTTCATCGTTGAGCTTGCAATCTTTCATATTTTTAGACATCTCTTTAATAGTTAAAGATGCGTTAATTTAATTCTTGCTCGAGATATAATATCAATCTATTATTTGACGGAACTTTCCGATAGATCTAATATTATAGATGTAAGTTTTCCACATGGTTCACGCGGTTAATTTTACAATCAGTTAAGAAAACATCGATATAACACGAGAGAAATATAAACGAGCGAATTAAAGGAAAGAAACGTCAAGAAGAAATACGCGCCATTTGCGTGCTTGCGAAATGTAAAAGCACTCTCTTGAAGACGAACGTCGGTTTCAATCGTAGTAAAGCGAAGCTATGGAATCGGACGTGCCATGAATTGACGGAAGCTCTTTACTCAACTCAGTCATGATAAATTACCTTCTAATAGCCGTGCTCCGCGTGCCTCGAATAACGGCGAATCGAATTTAATTAACATCGAACGTCTTCATATCCGTACTTTCGAGATTGACTTGGTTATAACGTCTTCAACGATAGTCTTTGATTTAAAAATTATCGTCTTCCCAGAACTTCTTTTAAAATTTCATCATTGCGTTTCGTTGAATTAAGTATCTTGTTTTCTACCCCTCCAATGGATTAACAAACATCTCGAGTTTATTCGAATGTCATCTGTATCATCAATATGACAGTATATGGTAACGTTACGAAAAACGTCGTAGAAAGAACCTGTAGTAATCGTGTTTGTTAACGAAATTAATCGCAATACAAACATCCTCGTCTTATACTTCGCGAAATCGTGTAATTTAAAAAAGAAAAGAAACCACATCCTTCGTTAAAATTGAAATAGTAAAATGTATTCTGTAAATTCTAAATAAATAATCAAATGTGTTATCAGATATCTCGATCACACCGTTGCTTTCGATCTCGTAGCTCTCGCAAATCCAAATTTTATATATATATAATATCTGTATACTATATAATGTATATAACTAGGTAAACCGTGTACATTTTCATTGGCATATTTCAACAGGCGCTTCCGCGAAGGAAAAGCAATCGAAATCATCCGTGAAATCCAAAGATTTGTAAACCAGCATTATGGATTTATAAAATTCATGAGATCGTATAAAAACACTATTCGCCAACGTAAATTCAAAAATATAGCGTTGCATTGCTCACAGATTCGATGTTTTCCAAGTGGCTTGCTGCTAAGCACTGACGTACGAGGTCTAATATTCGATACTTGTCAGAATGTAGAATTAAATTTTCGTAAGCATACTTCAAAAATTAATTTCTATGCATCTTTATTCCACGTATGTACGAAAAAAGCTTCATTATTTTTCACGAAAAAAAATCACTTTATTTTTCATCTACAAACGTTACACGTTATTCAAAGTATTTGTGTCTTTTGGCAACGATTCCTCGAAATATTAAAAACGAAGCGGCAGAGAAGAAGGAATTTCAATTAATGCGAATGCAAATTATTTGTATTCCTTCGTTGTTACTCATTCAATCGTTTTATTGTGATAACAACGAAAGCCCTGTTGATGGCAGTTAATTGCTTTCCTTTGTGGAAGACGAAACGATTTCAGATTGTGAAGATGGGTAGAGGAAGATGAAGGCGTATGATTGCATGAGACTCGAGATGGAAATTTTCGAATGAAGGTGACGAGCGAGGGGAGAATATAAGATAAGAGAGAAGAAGAAGCAAAAGAAACGCGATATAAAAACGTAAGAATATGACTGCAGGATTCGTCTCACGACTGTGGTCGATGGAAGAAGCTGCAGATGGTACCTGGTTGTGCCCAGACCGTCGCGATGTCTAATTTAAAGCTGCCCAGCGTAAGGTTAGCGCGTAAGATGTTCCGCGATTGCTGCACCTGTATATCGGCAAAAGATGCGAAGCTTTAACAGGATCACAAATGGATTCGCGTGTATCGTGATCATCGTGGTTGTGCTCGTGTAAAATAACAGAAGTCTGCTTAACAGTATGAAACGATATGAAATTATTGTAAAATTAAGTAAGAAAAATCGTGTAATAGAGATTAGCAGGTGGAATACGTTGTTATCATTATTATCGAACTTCGAGATAAATCTTAACTTTTATTATAGCAACGTTCGCATTGAACTCGACGATTTTGGAATACCTCGATTCTTTAGTTTTTCCTTTCTTTCCTTTTTTTATTCGACACGTCTGAAGAAAAATGGGAGAGAAATAAATGTTCAGTCGTACTGTTTGTTTGTGTGTGTGTGTGTGTGTGT
>JAITYT010000431.1:781506-803102 GCA_025433975.1 Liostenogaster flavolineata
CATCGCAAGCAAACACATAAGAAATATGTAAATACATATATGCTAGATTGTTGGTTGCGCGTGCTGATGTTAAATTATGGGAATGCTATCCCGCAACGCCGCAACGAGATATTGGTTTTGCCTTTTAAAACAAAATTTTACGGTCAGCGACGATTGTTTGAATTAACAATACGTAGATAAGTGCTTGAGCTACTATCGACTTCTCGTACCGATAATTTATTTCTTTCAACTATCAGGACGAATATAGCCTGTGTCTGTATTGACAAAAGTTGTGAAAAAAGACAGGTTTGCCCTTGTGATTTAAGCTTACCTTGGAAATACGATGTCAAACGTTTACTCCAGATTGATTTTAATCTTTACCTTGAAAGGTGATTTCTTTCCGAGATTCAGAGACAAATATAAATAAAGAGTGTTACTTATGATTCTCTTGAATTAATGACGTAGCGATTATTTATAGTTCTTACAATTTTATTTACTTACGGTAATCTCGAGGTGGAATATAAAAGGAAAATGTTCCAATATTTTTCTAATAATGTTGATATTCTAATAATATTGATTGCTTGACATCGATATTTAGCTTCTCTGCGCACGGCTATAACCGCACTATCTTCCATAAAAATAATGTCACGATTTATAATAGCATCTATATTTATGCATGAAATGTATGGATCACGTCACTGCATAACTCTCGTTCTCCCATAAAAGTTAGGTTCGTGTCACGACATTCAAAGGATATAACGACAAATTCCACGGATCTACTAGCCCAATGCTATCGTAAAGACTTTCGTACTCTGCAAAAGAGAAAATATCTTCTCGCATTCGATGGATTCGAGAAATTCCGAGAAAAAAAAGAAAAAGATGGGACATTAGGATAAAACAGTATATTTCATTAATACGTTGACCGCCATGTTGGTCACGCGTGGCCGCAGATTGTTTTATCTATGGCGGAGGTCATCAGTGGCCAGAGTATCTCACATATTTATAACTGTGAAAATTGAATGAACATCGTCAGTCAACGAGTCAGCACGGTAAACGCTCTATTGACAAGCATGTGATTTTATACAATCTATATTTATTATTATTTTGTTGATACATGCTCAAAATAATAAAAATACTTTCGTAGAACGTTTTGAGCAAAAGATGCGAATTTAGCGTGACGGTTAGCACGTTAAGGTGAATACTTCGTTAAATTCGAAAGGATTCCATGATGGTCGCGTGCAGCGAGAAAGAAAATACCCAAAAACCGTTTAGCCAAGAGCCAGCGGGAAGTATTGATTGCGTTTAGAAATTCAGCGCTACGAACGGCGTTTTGCGCAGTATTTGCAGTCCATCTCGATCTAAGGCCGACGGAATCATTGATAAAATAATCGAGAACTTTCCTTTCAAATCGAGATTAATAAGAGAAAACGACGGATTACAGCTAACCGGGTTACTTCCGATACTTTACGCGGACTGTTCGCTTTGAATCACGAGGAACGTCGTCCTGCTGACTACTCGCAGTCGTTTCTGATCTAACGTAAGATCAAGAAGAGACAGACGTATCGAAATAGATGACTGACTTTCGCTCTAAGTCAAGATTAATGACAGGAAATGATGAATTAATCTTAACCGAATTATTTTTGACACTTCTCGTGATACGTGCGAATACGTAGGTAATTCGCTTTAAGCCTCTTGGTGTAGAGTAAGTAATATGTAAGAGTAAGTAATAAGTAGTAAATATAGACGTATGTATCTACGAATTTGGGTTCTCGCCTACGAAAAATATCTTCTCTTAATCGATTGAAGTTCTTTCGCGCAAATTAAATTCCATTCTTTCCTAGACACAATGTTATGGCGATTATCGATGCAAGCAAATTCCTGTATTCATAAATTCTCCAAATTACTTATGATCATCTTTGTTAATATCTTAACCATTCGTTTCACGATCAATGAAGTGTATTACAATCGATACATTCGACCGTGTAGATCGATAAAATACGAAAATTTTTATAAAGATCAACTTCAATGGAATTTCGTGAAAAGTGAATCGCAATCAATTTCGTTAAATCTACCACCTTGGAATATCTGCATTGTTAAACTTGATCTGTTACGAGCAGGTATCGTTATGTCGAGAAAATCGATTCGTGGGATTCAAGTGAAAATGATGGGTTCGCGGCTCGGTACCGAGCAAATGAAAACGAACGAGCGCGTCTCTAATTCGCACGAATTCTGCGACGTCGTTTCGTTGTCAACTAGCGGCGAGAAACACAGAGAAAGATTAATCGAGCCACGTCTTGCGTTGTTTAACTCAAAAAACTTATGAGATTTTTTACTTTTTCTATTTGAAATAAGTAAATATAACGTGGATTCGAGGAATACATATATAAGTAACCTATCATTAGAGCGTTAATGACTTTCGATCGTGACAGATATAGTTTAAAATTCTGAGAAGGTAAAGATTAAGCAAAGAGACATTTGCCGTACGGTACATTTTTACGCTCGAGCTGAATTTGAATATCGTGTACCTTTACGAAGATAACATTTTCCGTACGCGACGGTGCCTTGAGTGAAGCTCTTCGACCGTGCCTTTATTAACTGATAGATCGAGCATCGTTCAATCTATCTCTAAGTCTGTTGATCCCGTTTATTGGCGCGTAAGAATATTCCATGAGAATAAAGCGTGGATATTTTCACACAATCGTGATTCTTACGCAATTTGATTTTTTGCATCTTTTTGCAATACAAGTTTACCATATTACTGAAGTTTTTTTTAAATAAAATTCTTGTAAACTTTGTATTCTTTCGATTACTTTCGAAAGTAGTTTAAAGCACAGATTAAAGTAGTACAAAACAGTATTTTTCGAGCTTTATTTACCAAACAGCAGACATTTCTGTAAGTATATTCTATTGTATTTCGTCTTTAATTGTTATATCCAAAAATATTTTTTATGCCATTTGGAAGTAGAAACATTAACCATTAAAATTCAGTTACCAAATGCCATTTTTTGTTTCCATAGATGCTTTTTAGTAACAAAAATAAAACGAACGAGATGATTATTTTTTTTAGATAAGTTCTTTAGATAAGCGTTTCTGAACATAAAGAGCAAAAGGAACTTTCAACGGATTTTCTAAAAAAAAGTTTAGCTACTATAACAGAAATTATAGATCAGTTTGTATAAAATGATTTCAATTTTAATAGAAGTTCTCAGGTAAGACGAAGTGTCATTTATGATGTGTCTTGATATCGACAACTGCTTGTTGAACGAAACAGGAAAAGGCAAACGACGTTCAATAACTTCTTCATAAAAAAGAAGGAATATTAAATGAGGAAGAACCTTCCTTATCAAAAACATAACTTTTTTACTCGATCTTTTTTTATTTTCACAAATTTTTTATAAATGAAAATCGATACTAGCAATAAAAAAATATTTAATAATAAATGTTACAAAATAAAACAAAAAAATTGCTAAATGTTCTTATTCTCTGTTCTGTTTTTTTTATCCCCATTGTTTGCGTGTTAAGACGACTTCGTTTAACGCTGTTTCATTTAGCGCTAGAACTTATTGGAACATATCCTTCGCGTTAAGCAGGGTCCTATTGTATTCTCTTATCTAGGTTTTTCTTAATAAATTCATTGTATAATTCTGCATTTTTATTCTCTGAAAAAATATTCAACACGTTAAAAGAATGATTCGCAACATCACGAAAAGATTAGACTGAAAAAGGATAAACTGGAGTCCAAAACCTCTTTTTACAGTTTATAGATTTCTTTGATTCACGACAACTCTTCTATTAATTTGTCTAATTAGTTCAATTGGCTAATTAATTTTACCTACGCTTGGAATCGATGACCGAAGGAAACAGCGTGTCGCAGCTTTGTTCGAATTAAAGGAGGCGGTGAAATGTGCAAAAAAGAACAGTAAATTTACAAGACAAAGTTTACACAGTGAACATTTACATAGAAAAATTAAGATTGGAGGAATAGTTAACGTTATTGATACTTACCGAGAGCGTGATTATCTTGTCGAATAGCATAACAGGTGGCATGTGAAAATCGAAGACGAAATACTGCAATGTAAAAAAAATTAGAACGAGTTTATAATTTTCTAAAAGAAACTGACTTTCTTTTCTAACATAAAATTTTCTATACGTAAAATACGTAGGCAAATAAAATGTATTGGACGAGTATACATTTTTCTAACGAAGGGGAAGTAACGTTTCTTGTTCGATCTTGTCCCTTCCTTTGTTTTTTTAGTATTGAACAACACCGAATGAAGTTTTTCCTCTCGCGAGGCTCGTAGATACGAGCGAACACAATGGCCCAAGAAGCGCGATAACAAAGTTAGAAGAAAGAACTTGAAACAGTGCTTATTGAGCTTTGGATATCTTTCGTTAGAATTCTTAAATGTTCTGACAATGTTCATCTAAAATTTATATTATATCGTACAACGGATAAGGCATTATTCGAAAAAATGTCGGTTTCGATCTATTTGCGTTATGCATTAACTTCTTGCCGTACCATTTAGCTCGACGAAATAAATCTCCTGCCCTGCACCTTTGTGGCAACTTAGTCCTTAATTACGATACTATATTCCAGGCACAGGGCGGTATGATCCATAAAATTTGCAAAGACCGTAAGATAAAGGTTTATTAAATTTTACTTCGAAAAGTAAAATACAAAACCACTAGCATGTTTAGTTTTTGACGTAAATTATAAGAATCGTGACCGACTCTCGTGGAGAAATGGTGAAAACCGCGATTGTAACTGATGAGTTCTTTCTTTAGACAGTTCACTGCGACAACTGTTCAGCTTTCAAATGTTTCAATCGTTACCTCTGCTATCAAACTATTAATATATTTGACTCGCGATGTTCATGTTTGGCTTGTTCTTCTTTTCGTGAGTCTGCCCCACGTTTGATTCCACGAGTCAGACTGGTGATGTTCGTGATTGGTCTAAACTTGTTATCACGAGTCCAACTCGTCGAAGTACGATAAAGGGTTAAGAGGACTCGCGTTCGACAGTAGCCGTGAATAGTTATCTCTCTTCTTTAGTTTCTAGGAGAAACTCGATCGACAATTATCGTAGAAACATTGGCATTTTTTTTCGTATCGGAGGTCAAAGTGATTATTAAAAATCTATTGCGTCATTGAGGCAAACGTTTTCAATTTTCGACTTAAATAGCCAACCTCGTTGTAGTAAGGACAGTTCGTAGATTCCTTAACGCTCGTGTACTTCCGTTGATCGCCAACCTGAACGCAGACCACGGGATCCATGTTGAGACCGGCCAGCTGTCTGGCCTCGATTATCGTCACGCACACCTGATAGTCCTGAGCCTTCAGTGCGCCCTGGCCAGTGTCATTTGTCTGCAACGCGACAAACCAATATTTCAATCGATCCCGTCATTACTCTTTCGAACGTGCTCCAGCCAAATCCAACTGGAGAAATTCCGATGAAAATTCTAGTTTCCACGACATAAATTACAGCGACTTATTCGATTCCCTCTTGAGGTGGACGTTCTAAACATTCCTTCGACAATTGGCAGTTGATAAAATCGAAAAGTATACTGGAAAAAGTTACTGAGAGGAGGGAGCTGTTCGCGTTCGCATCCTTGATAGAATCTTTTAGCTCGGAAGGTTTTCCTTCGAACGAAAAACGTCGAGAAAACTTGCTACTTTCGATGCGATGCGAGAAGAATGATAACCGCGACGTACATATATCGTGCAAGCTAAGAAACGATGAATTCTGTCAGTTCTCGATAGCGATGGAATCGAAAGAAGACGAATGGGGCAATCTTCGTATCGCTTCGCTAAGGGAATCGAAAGAGCGCGGACTTATCGCGAGCAAATCGGTGGATTCTCGGGGAATAAAAGGAAAAGAATCGTAAAAAATTTCGAAACCCAAAGACACGCTCTACATTTTAATAAATTCCCCTCCCGATACGTCCGAGAGAGGAAGCTGCCCGTTCTGCGAATCGAGTTTCTCTTATCGTTTCCTACACGTAAAGTCGAAGGAATGCAATCTGGTCTCGTTTCTCGTACTTCGAGGAAAAGATTATCAACGCGTGTGTTGTATGTGTTTGCGTATGGCAGCACCGTGTCGCATAACGGTCGAGAAAGTAAGCAATTAACTGGCGTCTGTGATAATGATTTTAGACATTACAGCTTCATCAGAGTCCAGCAAAACCTTGAAGGAATTTCCGTTTTGATTTTTAAACGATTGAAAATCCTTCGGAAGATTACGTCATATCTAGAATTTGCGCGACACTTGAAATAAAGCTTGAAAAAACTTCGAATAAACCTCGAATAAACTTTGAATAAATTTCGAATAAACTTTGAATAAACTTTGAATAAAAATACTAGAAGGCAGCGAAGAACCTTTCGTGACGCTGAAACGCTCTTGAACTTTCAATATATGGGTGGGTTGGCCAATAAGTAACGTAGACTTTTTTTGTAAGACATCGTTTCTGCTGGTTTTAAAACAAAAAATGATTTATAACCTATAAAATTCATGCATGATCTGAAAGCTGATATTCCAACGCGCAATTATAGTCTTTATTTGGATTCGAAGATAAACAATGAGAAGGTGTATTTTCGTGCGATTATGCTTTTTTATTTTCGCGAAGGAAAAACTGCAGTGCAAACAGTAAAATTTATTTTTGATGTCCACGGTGATTGTGCTGTGAATTGAGGAATGATGCAAAGGAATTTTAGTTTTACCGAGAATAAACGTTCTGCCAGGCCAATATTGATAACGAAAAATAATTGACATTATACCACAGGATAGATTACCGAAATATTAGAAATATCAAAATTCAGCGTTGCGAATTGTTAGACTGTTTCATATCGAAAATTACGACATTACTTATTAGCCAACCTAATTCACATAATCATATACTATACAAAACGGGGTAGTAACTATTAGCACCTCAAATATATTCGAAACTATAAGTTTCACAGAAATATTTACTGAAACAAAATTGCACAGTACAAAAGGAGCCATCCAGTGGTGATAATAGTTTTTTTGCAGGTACATCGGACATTTGAAGATCACTTCCATTTTTTTAAATGGATCGATATATTTTTGCTTCCACATCACGATAGAGAATCTTAAAACGAGTTCAATGACCTATTACATACGATCATTGAAGGTTACGGAAAGTAAAGAAAGGCGATAATACTTACGACTTTATTAGTAAATGAAACATAAAAAAAACCTTCAATGACCTTACGTAATAGGTCATCGAACTTGTTTTAAAACCCTCTATCGCGGTATGGAAGCAAAAACATGTCGATCCATTAAAGAAAATGAAGGTGACTTTCAAATGTCCGAAGTACGTCCACCTGCAAGAAAAAACTATTAATTTTCTTTCGATAAATATTTCTGTGAAACTTATAGTTTCGAAGATATCTGAGGTGTTAATAGTTACTGCATCACCCTGTATATCAGAATCCGCTATTAGATAATTCTTTGAAAAAAAAACGAAACGTGAATCCACCAGCTTGTTCAACGCTGAGAGATAATCATTGAAAATGATAGCGATTGCGTAATTGATTGATACAATGGTTTATTTAAAAATGTATTCCGTAGCATTGGCAGTCATCACATGCAATCAGGTTCGAGAAATTGAACAAATCGAAACTCACCTTAGGCTTTGGCCTCTTAACGGGTTTCACGGTTTCGATGTCTTGTTCGAGGTTCGCACTCGTCTGACAGTCGTCAGATGCGTTGGTTTCGATCGATGTCATGGAATTGGTACGCGATAGCTCGTCGGACGTAGCGCAACTCGAATCCCTTCTGTCGAGCAATTCTCTTGTGTCAGAGCCGCTGTCACAGGATCTCGCCCTTGGAGGTCTTTGCTTTCCCAGTCTCATGAAGGACTTCATGCTTTTCAGTGTGGAACTCCTACGAATCGGACGAATCGATTACGACATCGACGAGATAAATCAATGGACTGTCATCGTCCTTTTCCCACGCCTCTGAGTCTCGATTTCGTGCCTTTCAATGCTACTTGAAATTATACTTGCATACATGTTTAGAGATTTTACCACTTCGTAAAAACACACAACGGTACGAGATCGTATATGATCCGCATTAGACGTGTCTTGTTAAACGCTTCTAGACGTTTCGTTTAGAAATCGATTAAAAAATAGACGAAATAAATCGACGGTATATCGTCGTCCTTTTTCCACGCCTCTGAGTCTCGATTTCGTGTCTTTCAACAATACTTTGCAACACTCTACGAAATATTTAAGACGTACTTGTTTAGTGATTTTACGACCTCGTAAAAACACCCGACGATACGAGATCATAGAACACGTTGTTAGACGCTTCAATACGTTTCTAGAAGTTTCACCTTCGATAAACGATAGTTTTGATCAGATCCGACAATTTCATTATATCTCTCGATCACTAAAGGAACAAAAAGACAGAAAAGCGATCGTTAATTCGATCGATCAGAGGATCATTTAAGTTGGTTCTTCATTTTGTAGATACAATTGGATCGAATCGTTTTCATCGATCTCGACCTCGTCGAAAGTCCCGTTTCGTTTAAACTCACTTATCGATTTTATCAACTCTTTAAACCAGTGTTTTCCAACATGAGGCCCACGCCCCACAGGACGTTTATTTCGATTGTTAAGGGTAGGCAAATCGAAAATGGACTCGTCCAGAGTTTAAATTAACCGTATGGGGACTCTCGGTCGCTACTCGAATTGTGTAAACCTCCAGTGTAAGTAATTTCTGTCCGCCATGTTAGTAGCCGTGATTTCATTGTTAGATATTAGAGTCGAACTGCTGGTTATAATAGCCGCCACTAAACGTTTCGCGTTAAAGTTATGCCACTAAGTAACAATACTGTTAGCAGAAGAATAGATGAAATGAGCGAGGATATTGAATTACCACTTGTTGAAAAGCTGAAAACAAATCGGTGCAAATGGATAAATCAACTTCAAGATACAGTGAAGTCGCACTTATAACTTACGTAAGATATATTGATAAAGATAATTTTGCTGAAGAAATGTTGTTCTACAAATCATTAGAAAGTACCACTACTTCTAAAGATATATATAGTAAGCTAAAAAATTACTTAGGTGTCATTAATATACTAATGACAAATATAACATCTTATGCTGCAGATGGTGCTCTTAATATGTTGGGGAAGAAAAATTGTTGCTTAAAATTGAAGATGAAAGATGAAAAGATGAGAATCCAAAAATGCTTCTTGTGCATTGTGTTATTCATAGGGAAAAAGCTGGTAGCTAAAAACACTTCTAAATTTAGTACACTAAGTGGTACTAAATTTAGTTATAAAGTGTATCAATGTTATTAAAGCTAGTGCCAAATGTGAAAGTTTTTTCAAGTTATTTTGTCAAGAACAAGATGAAGATTATGTGAGACTTATACTTTTCGATTGAGATTGAGATTGAAGATTTGGATTGAAATTAACTAAATTGGTGCCAGACATAAAATCTCTTTGCAGCAAGCATCAAGCGCAAGGATCTCACTAAATTTAAATAATAAATAATCACTAAAATCTATAAAATAATATAGAAACATTTTTCATTAAAATTATTTTGTACTTGAATTTTAGTTTTCCATGATATGTTTTGAAATTTACTTACTGTGATTATTCAATAATTTCCTAGTGATTTCTTCCTAAAACCTATCATTGAAGTTTCTTTAGTGAACATTTCAATTTTTAAATATTAAAAATTCTGTATATGTTGGGGGAGGACATAAGAACTTTAGAAAGCTTAAGTGAGGCATAGCACAAAAAAAGGGTAGAAAACTCTGTTTTAAACGATCGAACGCGAATCAAACGAATCCTTTCCCTCGATTACTCCGCTAAATCGCTCGTCGATCGTGTTCCTTTATCGACTTGTTCGGACGCGTGCACACGAAAGAGCAACGACAATTTCGAAAGAAATTCTTTCATTTCGAATAAATTCATTCTCACAATTACTTTGTAAAGGAAAACAGTTAAAAGACTCCGATTATCTTGCTTTGGCTCATCGAGTTTGTTATTTTTTCCTTAATTGAGAAAGAAGAAGAAGAAGAAGAACGAAAGTGCCTGGACTATGTGGAGTAGGAAATAAGAAAAAAAGTGGAGGAGAAAGGTGGAACAACATATCGACGCTTTTTGTCGTATTAGATCGTGCTATATCGGCCGTATCTTACGGTGCCACTTCACACCTTTTCTCTAGCGTGACCTTTCCACGACGAAAGGTTCAACGGAAGGTTGCGGCAAATAATAAACTATAACGTATCTTTGCACCATTTATCGGACAGTCGCGTTCTTCTTTGTGCTTCATTTTCTCTCGTTCCCTCTTTTCTTTCTCTTCTCTTTGTCTCTCTTACGCGCTCCATTTAGGCACCAATCGAAAAATTTGCACTTAGATCCACAAAAAAAAGACTCCGATTCTGGCTTGATAAAAGAGAGCGTTAATCTCGTGCCGCTTTCGCTAGCGCTAAAACGCGACCCAATCGTGGCCCATTTTCAATGAACTCGAGCGCTACTAGTTTTTTTTTTCTTTTTTTTTTCTTCTCTTTCGACATCTCTCGAGCGAGATTCCATAGGAGACGTGTCCCAAATAACGTGAAAGTTTTTCTGCCGATTCGTCGTAAGGAGGAAATAATTTCTACCGCGCTCCTTTCGCGCGTATGCGATCTGTACCTTTATCGCCAACGTAATTTGAATAAACGTTTCATCGTTCCTAGACTCGCTTGAGACCTTCAAAAAACTTTCTTTAAAAGTCGAATTCAGAAGCAGTGGAAATAATTCCAAGAATAGAAAAATATCGGCGAGAATTTCATTAGGTACTTCAAGATGAAACTTGAATACGACGTACAAATTAATTATCCTTAACGTCTTTAATTGTTTTCATCGTTTAATCTTTTTACTCGATAGCTTTGAATTGTACGGTCCCGACGCTCGTTTTAGAATCCAAGAACGTTGAAATATATTTTGTACAAGGTACAACGACATTACGCGCGCAGTGCTCCAAGGACTTCTCTTTACACTTTGCATTTTTCAATGCGTAGGGCTCGAGATGCATATTAAAAGGAAGATTGGGTGGAATTTCTGATCGCGATGAAGAATCATTTAAGAAATTTCTGATAAGAGGAATTTTAAATCAGAAGCTTCGCCTAAAATTTCTTTAGACAAATTTACCGATCGCGAGAGATGTGGCTTTATCGCGTCCAAGCGTTAGTGACATATCGTTCAAAATATAATCGTCGTTTCAAAAAATTCCGAGAGAAATTTTATAAAATTTTGTAAATTCCTTCTGTTATATTTTAGAATGTTTACGGACCTAACCGCTTCGTAGAAGAAAAATTGTGTTGCGTCGCGTCGCATCGCTGCTTCTTTTTTCCTCAGTTATTTCGATCCCTTCACGGAAGTTTCAAAGAAAACTCTACCAAAGAATGCAACATTTTTTCCAAGTATCTTGAAATAAGTCCATCAGGAACTTAAAGCTCTAGGCATTCACAAAGAATTTCATTATCATCTCGATGACGCAATAGAGAGAAAAAAGAGGGGAATGAATAAAAATTATGCACGAGAGAATACTCGGAATTTGTCGGTATGATCGTCGCAAGGAATTTTTTTACATTTTCTAATAACCGCGTATCGATAAAATTATCGATCTGACGACTGAACTGGCGTTAAAAAAGTGCCAAACTTCCACCACCCTTCCAGGTACCTAAAATATTAATATAGTATTATTTTGTAAATCCTACGACATCATAAAGAAACATTTTTCTTGTTCGTAAATTCTTTTTTCGTAACGCCATTTCTATGATACTAAAATTTGCATCGTTTGAAAGATACGAATGCCCGAAGATTAAAAATTTATGATCAATTATTTCAATGTTATTTTCCAAAGGCTGGAAAACACTCAACCACATTAATGCCCTTTATAAATTTTGCAATTTTCAAGTAAACATCATGGCTTTGTACAAGAGTCGTTTTTTCATAGTTATCAATTGTTATCTGAATTTTCATATCCAAGAAATCGCATCTTGCACAGGTATCTTTACGTGGAAAATGAATATGTAACTTGAATTCTCGTTTAAAGATTTTCTTGTATGTTCATTCATTAAGTGAACTTAAGTTATTTTCGTTACATTTTTCTGAGTACAAATTAAACTGTGACTTACACCAATGGCAATTTCTTTTGTCGGCCAATTTTAAATCGAACAAAGCATCGGCATTTTTTAAGATATTAAATATTAACTAGTTATAAATAAAAAATTTACACTAAATTAAGAATAAATTATGTATATTTCATTTTTTTTAATCATCAGAGATAATAAACGGTCAAACTATTGGATCGAAATTTGTCAATGTCTTTTCATCAAAACTTGGAAGTATTATAATTTCTCAGTCGCAAATATTGATTTTATCTTCTATTTCGTCTTCGAGTTTAATCTTTACTTCGTTGAAGTATCAAACTTCCCTTAATCTGCTTGAGCGTGATCTTGCATTTAATTGAACTTTCCCCGTATGGCGAGTGAGCTCTAATTTTTGCCAGTACATAAACACGCAAGTATGTGCAAACTTGGTAATTTTCTCTTTTTGATTTACTAATTTCTGGCCAAGCGCACTTTATCTCATTCTTTTTGCAATGAACATTTTATCGCTCACGTCCAAGGAAACTCGATTTTGACCACGTAAAACTAACAGACACGTCTGAAATCCTTGACTGACATGACTGAAATCCTTGGATACGCGATCACGCGTTGGAGGAATTTCCGTCACGCAAACTACGTTTACACCTGTTTGGACGCTCGACAACTTCGTCAAAGAGACTTCTTCTAATGCGAATAACTCCTTCGATGGTATTTCATGTTTACCGCCTTTAAACCAATGCCTTCAAAAGTTAAACCCACGAATTTGACTTCAGTCTTAGTTAAGAAAACGAGACGTGGTCGAAACTAAATTTCTACGTGATAAGGAGAGTCAGCAGCAGTGACGGTGAGGCTTCGATGCGTTTGGAAAGTTCACGATCTCGTGGTAGACGATATAACAGATTTATGACACAACTTTTAATTGCGTCGCAGTTTTTCCGAAGCAGCTTCGCGCAGCTACGTAGACTTTCGTTATTTTTTCACTTGCATCGTTGAAGTTGAACCAATTTATCGAATCAATATGTATCAAATAATGTGCGTATGATATATAGCCTTAAAATCAGTCCGGCGAGCCCTTCTTCCAAGCGTATCTCTGGATTTTTCTTTCGCGGAAAATCCTTCGTGAAAATCGTAGTATTGCTTGCGCCAAAAATATCGTCTAAATCGAGAACAAAATTATGGGTGTAACTAGATAGATGAGCAAACATTTTTTAGGTGATATTGTATTTTTCCCGTCTTTTAAAACGATATCTTCGAAAGATGAGTCCACAAATTTAACTTCAGTCTTACAATTAGTTAAGGAAACTGTGAAACGAGAGACGATTGAAACTGAGTTTCTACGTGGCAAGAAGAATCAACAATAGCAAAGAGGAAGGGAAGCATAACAGAACGCGCTTGAATGCATTTTGGGAAGTTCATGATTTCACGGTCGACGATATAACAGATTTATGCCAGAACTTTTAATTGCGTTACGGTTTACCGAAAGTAGTTTCGCGCAGCTACGTAAGTCTTCGTTATTTTCTCACTTGCATCGTTGCAGTTGGTCCGGTCTGTCCTTTCGTGCGGTCTGAACACGCACGATTACGAGAGCATTGAGTTAAAGCCACACCCGACCAACGTTGTTCAACGCTGGATCTCTAAAAAATAGTATATTGTCTTTCCTCCACGTGTATACCTCTGAGATCTCTTTTACGGATATTTTAATCATGAAAATCGTGATATCGCTTACGCCAGAAATGTCGTCTAAATACAGGACAAAATTATGGGAATAATTAGCCAGACACGCAAACATTTTTCATTCGGCAGAAAATTTCAAACGAGAGGAATTCGTCAATATCACCAATGAAATTTCCCATTTCTGAAGGACAAAGGACGACTTCTATCGGGGATTCTATCGCGATCGATCGGCCTGCGAACATAGCATCCTTTGACTCATGCTTCGATACGCGAGCTCACACTCGTATAAATAATTTGAACACGTTGTGTGCTCGACGAATGAAATTTCCTCTCTCGTAGTCATGGAATGTTCGATTAGATTGATATCATCATTATTTTCTCCCTTATTCTTCTTATTAAAAAACGTTCAAATCTGTGAATAGAAGAAAAATATTTGTCAACATTTCAAATTTCTCTTTATCTTTCTCGGTTGGCAAAAGCTGGTATCTCGACCTTCCTTGAATCTATAACACGATATCAAGATATAAAGTATCACGAGCGTTTCAGCAAATTCAACTAGTGTATTTTAATTTGTTTGCACGCAAATACAACATGAAAAGCCGTGAGTCGCGATACCTTTGGCAAACGGGCTCACGTCTGAACTTCTCTAAAGCAAATCTTTCAATTAATGTACGTTCGCCAACTTGGTCTACTGGCTAGAAGATTACCGATGCAATAGGTTAGTTACTAATTATATGCGCTTAAAAATAAACAATTTTCGTTGAACTAGCCATGCCGATGCCATTTGCCACTAATTTCGATATCGATGTGCATTTCATTTTTCTCCTAAAGAATATGCGTTTGCTATTGCATTCGATATCGACACATCGTTTTTCTACCGAAGAATCACTTGTATTTTGATCGTAAATTCATTTTTCGACACAAATCAATGATAATGATACAATGGTAAAACATCAAGCGTTTTTTATGTTTTTATAACATTTTTATCGTTTTATTCAAGTCATTAAACGCGAATGTATTCCAAGGATTTTTTATTAAGTTCTTTTAATATTCAACATGACTTCGTTGAACTGTACGAACGCTTGATTTAAAAGCTTTCCATCGATGCGGTTACATCATCAGAGATTTTTTTCGTCCTATTTACAAATATCTTCAACTCCGCTGATCCTGACGTTCAATCGACGACGACGAACACGCGAAGAAAGCAAAAAAGAGATTCGAATGACCGACAAAAAGAATATTCCGAATCTACTGGACAGATGTGGTCAACGGATGCACTCATCCAAGAAAATCGTCTTTTAAAAGCTCATGAAGCATCGCGAATAAACTGATGTTTACAGTGCTTTTAACTTCGTCGTTAGGAATGTCAAAAATCAACAATTCACTATGAGTAGCGATCGATTCGATATATTGTAGAAAAACGTTTTTCTTAAGGGAAAAATCTTCTTAACACGTTGATCACTATGTCACCCGTAACCGGGCACTGGCTACGTTTCCATGGGGGTGCCGTCGCCCGTAAACGGGTGACGCTCTTCTGCGTGGAAATAAAACCGGATTTTGGATTTATATTATATATATATATAATTTATAGTAATTTTATTTATAGTTATTTTATAGTCTCATCAACAAGAATTTCAGAGGCAGATAAAAATATGTATTGGTAATTATCTGTAAGTATCAGCAGTAACGGCAACACTTTCCCCAATAAATTATTATGTTGTATTCAAAATGTAAATTTGAAATAATTAAAATCAATTTCAAGACATTTTACTACGCGGTAAGCCCACCATGTGGTTAGTGGCGCTTGCACTAAACCCATCTAAAGCAACAGTTCTTTTCTAACATTTCTTGGTAATCTGACTACTTCTTCATTACTACTCAGCTCACTTTCAATTACTCTTTTGCGTTGTTTAACAAACATTTTAGGGATCAAGATGTGGAACCGTCTGGGCAGCGTAACCGTGGCAATGAAACATCGATATAAAAATGATCGACATATAGATCGAGATGGTATGAAGATACGGACTATATTACTATATCCGTGTTGGAAACAGTATTTCGGGAAATGCTTACTGGGGCATGCTAGTGGCGGGAAATGCTAGTGGGGATGGTTCCCCACTTCGAAAGTGTTCAGTTACTGATAGAAAATATTAGGTCCGGCGAGAAATGTACCGAGGCCGAACGAAGTACATTTTTATAGCTAGGAATTACATCGGTGGATTCTCCGAGAAACAACACGACGATTAGAGAAAAATTATCGGAAGTTTATAAGAAAACTTCCCCCTTGCATTGAAACGAAAAAAGGATGAATGAACGCCGACACGCTTGCTCATAATCGAGCCCTATGATGAGTTCCTTATGCACTCAGCCGCCATTGACTACGATGCATCGAAAGCGATCGTTCTTTCAAGCACGAACTCCATATATAGACAACAAGGAGTTAGGTTTAATCGCGTAACGAGATCAGCTAAGCAAACAGGCAAACAGGCATACGAAGGTAGGAAGGTCGCTTACCTCTTACGATCCGACGATTTCTCCCCGGTGGACAAAGAGCTACCCCTTTGAAGAAAGCCCCTTTTCGATAGTTTCTCGGGGGTATGCCAAGAGCCTCTTCTTTTTCCTGTAGCAGTACTGCTGTTGGCCTGCTCCAGGCTCCTCTCGAGATTCGCGATATTCTGTTCGATATCTATCAGCATCTGTTGTTCGTCCTCCGGAATCTCCGACGCGGCGTACGAGCTGCAGCTACCATCAGGCGGATTGTACCGTATCTCGAAGCAGATCACCGCCTGGGGGATGCCAAAGAGTCGTGGAACGCAGTGGAACATCGTCAATCCCGGCTCGACCGGAATCTCGTCCAGCCATGCCGCGCTCGTCGGGAGTTCTCTCGGAATAGACGATGATTCCGGCGACCCGAGGTGGATCAAGATCACACTGGGTAAGTGGTGGGACCCTTTGAAATCTTGGAATCGAACGTCCACGTTTGGACACGCGTTTCGTGCGAGATAATCGAAGAAATAAGACATCTAATTTACATCAAAATCTCAATCGGTTCCACGTTCTATCACTGAATACAGGAGTACAGGAATAAAGGATTTTCCTTTATCGAGCCTACGTTGTTAAATTTTTGAAGCAACGAATTTTCGTTCAATATATAATATTTATCGTTTTGAGAAAGGATGAATGTCGACGTAAAATAACGTTCATTACTTTCGAAATTGCAGGCTCCCTCCCAATAGATCTGCGAATGCCCACGGGGAATGTTCTCAATTCATCGTTTGTTTTAATTCCCCATTTCTGTTCCAAATTGGATTGCAGATATTAACTAGGAAATGAAAAAGCCTATATTTTCGCGATATCACGTTTGTGTTTAAATTCTGGTCTTCGACAATTGGTACTATGGACTGAATCGATCCAATCGTAATCAGCCAATTATGTGCTAAAAAAAATAACGATGGCTGATGCGCATTGAGGGATATTAAATACGGTTTCCTTTTTTTCCTCCGCGTGGATGTTCGTCTATTTTTTAATGTACGAGCACGATGCATCGTATCTACGTTAACGTTCAACGTTCAAGTATAAAGAGAATGGAGATACACATTCAAGAGCAATTTACAATCTATATAAAATTTAACGATGCCGACAATTAAGACAATCGATACGTTTGTTGCTAGTTACAAAAGTTTTTAAAAGATTGGTTGATTCTAATTGAACGCGGGAATGTTACTTGAACGACGATAATGAACAAATTCTGCTCCATCATGAAACTGATCTTATTGTTAGTCAAACCAGGCTTAGAAAATTGTTTAGAACGAAATATCTTTGCTAAAGAATCATCAAAAATTTTAATATTCCGAACTATATTAATATCATCGCAATCATTAAACGCAACAATTATTTCTGACAAAACATCTACTTAACTCTTCTATTAATAATACTCATCGAATCGATTCAAAACGACACGTTACGCCTGGCAATTTCCAATTCATGTTCTCTACGTTTCCGAATGAAAATCTGATTTAGAATTTAACGATAATCAACTCCGCATAAATTTCATTACCATTTTACCATTTATAAATACACTTTGCACGACTGCATTCATTATTAATAGAACGCTATCCGAAGGATGGCTGACGTGTCGTAAACCATATGACCGAAATATAGCATAAAAAGATCGAAGAGACCTTTTTACCATTGTCAACCTAACGCTTAGCAGCTGGACGACGTTACGTCAGCCACTTGCATAATCGAAAGATAAAGAAATGATGTGTGCAAGTTTGTACGAATTACTTATTTTATATTATAATATAATATATTTATAATATAATACTATTACGTTTCGGCCATCTTAAAATGTATGCTTCACGTCGTTTCATTGATTGAACATTGACAGAGAATAGTTAAAGAACCACAATCCGTACGACCAAAAGAGCTTCGATACAAAATCACAATCGTACAACTTTATCGATCGAGTCACCCTACGCCTCACGTTATCCAACGTGAATATGCAAGACTTTCTATCACGAGCCACGATCATTAATACTCTCAGGAATAACGAACACTCGAAATTATACGTTCGCTTGATGTCCTTATTATTCTACGATTTAAAACAACGCCACTATGTCGAGAGTAAATAGAGCTATCGTTCCACAAGTCGAACGTGGGACGCATTCCACATGCAAATCGACGCGAGAAATCGCAAAAAATCACGAGCCTTTTTTTGTTGTTCACGTTTACCTCGCAACGAGGCAGCTTGCGATCGTGACGTCGGCAGACCGCGCAATTAAAAGATTGAACGCGCAAAATTGCATTCCGCGACAATTATAACCACGATAACGTGTTACAACGTTCAGCGCAAAGTTCAAAGGGTGCCTTTCAATGTTTTATCCCGATACCCACGATTCGCGGAGCGAAACAGTCGAGCTCGTAATCAATGCACGCAGGTGACGGTCGATTCCTTCGTAGAAAGGGTATGGAATGGATGGAGGGAGCAATAATCTTGTTCTAGAACGTTCAGTCGCTCGTGACCATCGTCTAAACGTAGAATGAAACAGTTCGTTTTGGCTGTTCGTTTCATTTCGAATGGGAAATCGATAACTCGCGGTCATCTTTTCAGAGTCACTGCTTCTTTTAACCTTGTCGTTACGCTGTGGCTTGGTTCGTTATCGAAAACCTATTATTTCTCAAACAATCGAAATTCGATTCTCCATCAGCAATGTAATCGTGCACGATTCCAGCTTGAGATGTTCACCCGTTTCTCGATCAGAAGATTGAATAGTTATCTAATGGACAAGCGTTGGGTTGTCCGAAATGATCGTTCCGAGTAAAGTTCAAACGTAGCATATTTAAATTTTGATATACATGTATTGAATTATACTGAGTTAAGGCTATAGGGTTATTTTTGATTGGTGTTTTAACCTGATCTTCATCAGCGATGGAAGATTTGCCCGAGTGTCTTTGATCTTTAAGATTGAAATCACCAGCTTTAAATTTAACAAACCACTTCTGCATAGTTATTTGACGTTACCGTTAAATACCGTTTCTATTTTGGGTGACATGCTTGTTGATGGAAAAGAGAAAGATTGTGTCCCTCTGGTGTTGGGGACGGTGTACTACTAGATGATCTGTCCTTCTACGCCTTGCGTTGTGCTTGTTTACGCTGTTTTCCTTTTCTCCGGATTTTCTTCGCTGTGGATCCACATACGGAGACATGAACCCCAGTTCTCGGAGTGGCAGACAGGCATGCTATCCCCCAGTCCACCACGACTGGGTACTAGATGCAACGGTCGCCGTGTATATATATATTGAGATGGTCACCACACTATCAACGCATATCTTGTTTGCTGAATGTGTGGAATTTTTATATTTCCGTTAAAGAATCAAATGCCTATAATCCCTTTATTTTCTTCCATATTTAAGAACGTATAAAACTAACAAAAATTAATGATCAAATTTTTTTTTTAAAGTGCTTGAAATATCATCTTTTAGAGCATGTACACCTGTCGTTTGTTTTCAATTATTTTGATATATTCAAACCTGTCTTAATCCTATTTACCGCAAATCGGCACAAACTTAACGGACAACCCAATAGCATCACTCTCGGTATTCCGTAATACCGCTTTGCGAGAAACTCGAGATTCGAAGAGCCTTTCGTTTTCTCTTACATCTTCCTTATTTTTTCCCTTTAATACGGGTTCTTCCATCGCATTCTGGATGCAAAATTTTCTTTTGCAAAAGGTTATTTGCCGCCTACCGATTCGCTTGAGACTAAATTGGATAAAATCGATTTTAATAAATCAAAAACATTTCTAGCGACACTTTGAAGGAGTTTCATAACGTTTGTTCTTCCAAGTTGCAAAATGTTCTCGTGTATACTGAAAACTTACCGGAAGAGGCTTGTTATTGAGATCGACCAGTGCATCCGTAATGAGAATACGTCCCTCTCGTACCAAAGTTTGCAGAACCAATCCGTACTTCGCTAGTATTTTCTCGTTTCTCAGCACTCCACGAGACACAACCGCCAACTGCAGTGTCTCCGACTCCTCCACGGGTCTTCCCAGATTCCACGTAAAACTCTAAAAGCCAGATAACAAATCAATCGTTCCATTCGCCATCGTTTCACTTATCGAGGGAAAAATCGAGAAGAAGTTATCGATTGATTCGATTATTTTATGATTCCTAAGAGAAAGCAAAAGAAAGGTCAAAGCAGTAGAAAAAATATCGACAGTCTCGTATCGTCGAATTGAATTCAAAATTTAAAGCAGGATAACAAAATATAGTTCACTTGAATTTCGGTCATTTAAACATTTCCAGCTCGATCGTTCGACGATATTTTCGACCAGCGTGAAAAACTTGGCTGCTATGCGAGCATGAACGATGCACGATAGTAAAAACAAGGAGAAAGAAGGAGACGGGATCGTGTAAAATCGATCGCAAAAAAATAACGTAAGAGATTCGATAAAATTAGGAGCAAAGATTGAACGTGCGCACTTCATACGTTTAGAAAGTCACCGTATTCCTACCAAGGTAGGAAATCACCGTTCCTCGATTAGGCATTAGTAACTAAACGAACAAACATCTCTTCTTCCATTGCTCCATTGCAATTACAATAACAGGAGCTTTTGGGAAGGTAAAAAGATCTTCTATATTTCATCTGAAAGACTTCTTACAGAAAATGCATAGTAACATACCACATCATTCTTATATAAATCGAAGTATAATACATCCACTATAATCTGACGAAAATGTTGTATTTTGTGGTTATTCTTACATTTTGGCGAGGCACGAAGAATAGTTTTTTTTAATCGATTCACCTAAAATAAGACGAAATTCACATGGATCGATTTTGATTAAAACACCACGAAAATAACGACGAGCTTTGTCACATATTAGAAATATCGGACTACTAATTTTGTATTCTTTATTTAGTGTATTATTCCGTGGCGAATATTTATCCTTAAAATATGAAGGCGTCCGATCGATAAAATAAATCTCGATCGAGACATCGTTCGATATACGTCCGATGAAATAAATGTAATCGTGTCTTGCGAATATGTAAAGAAACGACAGAACATTCCACTCGAACGAGATCGATTATGTCAATGAATGAATATCTGCGTAGAACGCGAGCAATGTTTGCTTAGTGAGGCGCATTTCCTATAGCAAAAAAAGCCGCATAGATCGTCAAACGAACTTTTCCAAGTGAAAACTTGTTCATTTGCAAAGACACGCGGTAAAGACGCTCGTTACACGATTTAAAAGAGGGAAGAAGGACGAACCGAAAGAAAGAGAAAGAGGGAGAGAGAGAGAGAGA
>JAITYT010000431.1:838740-850555 GCA_025433975.1 Liostenogaster flavolineata
CAAAACGATCTTACGAATTCTATAAATGCAATCGTTGAATATTCTTCTCGCTTCTAACGTTCATATCAACGACAAAATTTTGATCGATTCGTCCGAGATCTCATACTCACAATCGTTTCTGTCGGAATATCAACATGAGGAAGTCGATGAAGTAGGCCGGTAATATGTGGAAGAAAAGCACAAAGAGGTTGTGGATGAATTTGCTGCTTCGTATGTCACCATCGGGATACCAAACTTGTCCCTCGAAGGGATACTCGTGAGCGATCTTTTTTCCTTTCACCAGTATTTCTCTCCAGGTAATCGGCAGGTTGCCACTCTGAGTGATGTTGTACACCGGGATGGTTTTACTCCTGCGAAGGAAAACCAACGTTCCAGGAACGTGAAGTTTGATCTAACGTGATCTCGTTCGAATTACGTAATGATTGAATTTTAATTCAAATTTAAATCGCACTGTCTCCCCTCGATTTTACAAGGGAGATGTTGTAAAGAAAAATCGAACTTTTCTTAACGTTCTTATTATCAGTGTTTCATTTTTAGAGCAAAATAACGAATCTAGAATTATCGCGTAGTAAACACATTTCTCCGTATTTCATGGGCTTAGACGGTAAATGGAGCAAAATTGTAATAAATTATATAATATTATAATAAGCTGTATTCGAATTTGGAGTAAATTCTACGATACGAATTATGTCAGTTCAATTTATAATGGAATGCAACAGAATTTACATGATTCTCGAGTGAGACGAATTTTCGTAAAACGAAAACACACGATTGTGCAATCATGTCAAGACACCGTCGCAAATGCTATAGTTGCTCAACGATATGCCTTAACTTAAAACATCGAGAAGAATCGTGTTAAAATTAAAGCCACAGGACGATACGAACGACGTTTTATGGAATTTCAAAATTTGATCAATTCACAACCGACAATATTTAACCAGATGCACGCGTTATAATCCGATTAAGTTTAAAAAAAGAAGCAGGCAATACAAATTATTCAACAATTAAAAAAAAAGTTACTTTTTTCAAATTTATACGCTGTATTTATTTTGCTTGCATAAATATTTTTATGGCCAAAAATGCTTTAAATTAGAACACATTGGAAATACAACGAATACTATATACTCGTGGTGGCAACCCGTATACCCGTAATATCTTACCAATCATGAGTATATTTCTCTACATACGTATAATATTTTTTGTCAAATTTATACACTGTTATATGTATATTTATCGCTAAAAAAAACACTTAAAAATGTAAAACGCTTCAAATCAGAATACATTGAAAATACGAGTATACTTGTGCTAAAACCCGTAACCAATTACAAGCAATGGGTTAACCTGTTACTTTGCGCTGCAAGTTACAAATACTATATAATACTTTAAGCATTCGAAGATTATTAAGAGCTCTTCATTTTCCCGATATGGAATGGGTTAACCATCTCTTACCATCGCAACGTTTCTGCGTGTCTTTTACCACGGTTGCAGCCATGCGAAACGTGCTGTCACAAATCGCACGATCGTTACGCAATGAATTAAAAAACTGTGAACGAAGAAACTTACTTACCTTTCTTTGGTACTGCCGACCTTGTAAGAGATCGCAATCAAAGCGTTGATAGCCATATCCACCGGTACTACTTCAGCATGATAATTTCCGTAGCAGTGCATCGATCTCAAGACACCCTTGCCACCAGCAACGATGAGTCCCACGGGTCCGTTCAAGTTGTCCACCCATCCAGGTATCGGCTCCTTTAAAGCTGGTAGCACTGCGCCCAACAAAGCATTCATCGTCGTTAGAGAAATAAAAGACAGTCCTCGACGTTCAATCGATTAAAAGTCATTTAAAAGTACCCGACTCGAGAGAATCTCTATATCTCGAAGAAAGTTTGTAATTAACTTCCGAAACGAGTGAATTTCTTTATCATCCGTCAAGTGACATTTTTAACGTCCGTTCATAGTGCACCTTGCGAATATCGTTTCGATTTGGGTAAAATGAAGTTTACGAAACGTGACTTCGACATTTCACGTAACGAACGACTACTCACCGATGGACGGTCTTGCTATGGCACACGGCAAATTCGGGTACTCGTTAAACACTAGTTTCTCTGCGAGACGCTTCGAGTACGTGTAAGTATTAGGATGAGGGTCCAACAACCTGTGCGTATAAAAATTAAAGTAAACGCGCGTGGATGGAGATGCGTAAAAGCTATCATTCTACTTTATTTAATAATTAATACAATGGTCAATCGAAATATTTTCAAATCCTACCGATTCTTAAGTCTCTATTGATTTGGAAGACCGCTAATGTAAGGACGGTGATAATTTTCGGCAAAACGACAGACGGGAATGAAAATTGAAGAAAGACGAGATGGCACGAAAAAAGTAGACGCGACAGGAACTACTTGTAAAATTGGTTTTAAACGCGAGCAATGCTTTACGGTACTTTCTAATGTTCGGCCTGTCATAACTTTTGAGATAATCTGCTGATTGGAAAGTGCGATATGGCGGAAGTTCGATCAGTTTCACGATCCACATTCTACGAGAGGAAGAGATAAAAATGAGAGAGAAAGCACAAACCGCGAATACGAAACAACGGAATAACGATAGGGACGGTCTAAAAATAGTGGAAAAGAAAATAAGAAGAAAATAGTAAAAAGATTTTCAATGAAAGGAGGAGAAAGCGAGTGGAAGAGAAATATTTTGTTTCATTCTCAAGTCCTTACAATTTATCCAAATGCGGACATTTGGTAAATTGTTTTAGTGAATTTTCGATGGCCACACGTAGATATTTCTCCCGCTGGAGAAATGTCGTCGAAGATTGCCAGTAAGCAATTGCATTATTTGAGGTACATGAATATTGCGAAGGTTTTACAGGTCGAAGTAAAAAATCGATCGCATGTTTACTCCCTAATCTTCCGAATCGGTTAGATTCTTTGATTGCACTACTGGAATGATTTTATAATCTAGCTTTCTATTTTCTTGATAGCCCAGTTATTTCTTCAGCGACTAAAGTTATGTTTATGACTTTGCGAATTTCATCATTTCGAACATACTAAAGAGCGTTTATAATTATATCATGAATATGACGAATTGTAATCTTTTAATCTTCGCAATGTGACTTTTCACCATACCCCATAGTTAAATTCTGTAAATCCAAGTAAGCTTTATAATTGTTTTGTATATGAACGGTTTATTTTCAGGTGATAGCTTAGCTTGTCAGGTGCAGTTACCTTTTTTTAAATAGAAATAGATTGCGAGAATAATAGTGAAATGAAAAAGAAAAGAAAAAGATGACTCGACGGAAAACGTGAAAAATTAGTTATCTACGATTATTGTCATATTAATTAACGTTCTATTAAAGTCCCCTGGAAGAATTCACACATTGACTCAATTTTATTATTCTCGTTGAAAAACGATTGTTGAAAGTCCTTCCATGAGAAATATTCCTTCAAAGCGAATGTCATTCAAAGGAAAGATTCGATTGCATTTAAGCATTCGACAGTGCAAAATGCAAAAAAATATCAAAAATAGAATTTCCAATTTTTTGAATCAAAAACCTTCCTTGTTCTACAGATCTGAAATTGAAAATTTTCCCACTAGGTGGCAAAAGATTGTTGACGATGAGGGTGATTGTATCATTGACTCAAATAAAAAATATATTATAGAATTATTTGTTTTTTAATTTAACAAAAGAAACATTACTTTCCAGTCACCCGAATACTTTTAAAAACGGGTTGAGGCTCGTTCGACTATACGCTCGTTATAAAAATGACGTAATACTTTCATATAGAGAATTGCAGTTAAGCTCGCTACATCGCATTTCCTGCCTAGTCATCGAAAAATAAGGAGAAAATCCTGAGATTTCTACGCAGATAAACTCTTAACGCGTCCTTTCATCGATTAACCGTCTTATCGAATTCGAAGACTTTCGATAAACGCATAGTAAGAGAATGTAAATTAATTACTTGGGAGTGATGAGATCGATGATGCTTTCGTCGAGCCATTCTACAAGCCTCATAACATCCTCAGGATTGTCAGGCGCGTCGTAGACCCTTTCACCGAGTTCCTCGTGATCGACGTGGCAAAAGGCTGTGCTCAGATGTACAAAAACCATAACATTCTTCATGCGTTTGGTTAGTTCCAACATCCTCTTCGTGCCGGCCTGAATGGTTGGAAAACCAATAAAGCCAATTCGTAAGAGAAGTATTACGTGACAGTCGCGTCTTTACATTCACGAAGATTTACGTCGGTTGTCCGATTTTTTCGATTGCATTTCGCTTTCTAAACCGTTTTTTTTTTTACATCAGAACAAACAACATTGAACCTCATTTGATAAAGATACAGAAAATCGCAGAGGATAATACGTTGTCTGCAGCGGTAAATCTGTTATGAAATTAACGTTTAAGATGATTAAAATAAAGTGAATATTATCAACGAAAATTTGTTGAATAAAGAAATAATTAAACGATACCATGAAATAGAACGTGCATTATTCAATAGTTAAATGTCCTTACTAAAATATAAAGTTTCACGCGAGTTAAAGAGAACGATTTATTGTACTAAATTCCGACGTGGCTCCTAGAGCTAAACAAACAAAACTCCCTGTGGCAGTCAATGCGTTAACCTCTTCAGTGAAAATGACGGGCCTCAGCCGTTAAGATTTTCTGTACCAAATTCGAATTTGACGGGTGACGCCCGTTGTATATTTTAATGTTTAAAAACCATATCAATTTCTTTTAACTTCAAACAAAACTTTTCTTCTAACAAAAAATTTATTAATTATTTATTAAATACTATTAAATTGATTAAATAATGTCGAACGATTCTTATCTTATCGTCTTCATCAACAATACGAGGAGAGAATTATTCTATCGAATCTGTCTAATTTTAGCAACTCTTTTTAGTATCGTACGATTTTCATCTTCTACGCTGTTCTTCCATATGAAAGCAGAAAACATTGAATATCTTCCCATAAAGACAAAAATGACTAATTTTAGCAAGTATCTTCGGTTGACTTTGTTAATATAACGAATACGTCGATTCTTCAAATTCTAAAGACGACTCTCGTTCATTTGTTTAACACTCGCGATACATCCGGAAACGAGCGTTTGCTCGTTGATAAAACGCGAAGATCCTCGAACGTATAATGTGCTTTTCACAAGAAAAGCAACGTCACTTCGTTACTTTACCTCCACAATCGTGACAAATGCAGCTACAAGTACTCGTTACATTTATTCACGTTCTTATATCATACAACGAATTACCGTGTTCATCTCTATGGCGTCTTTCAATTTGGCTTCCAATCTGAGGGTGGCGGCGCAATGAAACACTATGTTCGTTTCGTCAGTCAGTCGTTCGATTTGCTCATCCGTAAGACCCAAATTATTGATAGTCACGTCGCCAGGCATCACAATTAGTTTCTTGAGCATGTGCGACTTCTGTTTACGCAACCTTTGGAACAGCTGTGAACAGTCGATGATCGAATGATTTTAACCCTTTGCCTTGTAATATCGAGTGAGCTTCCTGAATAACGAGTTAGTCTCCTGGTACGAATTTTTTTTTCTACGTTTCTGATATGGCATTTTTTAACGCAATCATAATGTGAACAAATTTAAGGTAAAAGCACCAACAGTCGACCGATCAAAACAGATTTTCCGCATCAATAAAAGTAAACGCTTGCTCTTTCATTAACCGTTTGAGTCTCAAGGGGTTTTGAAAAAACACTGTCGAAAAATGCCAAACAGCGCTACCGTCCTTTCTCTAGATGGGTACGAGAGGACCCAAGCAGCGCGATAGCGCTTCTTTCATTTTATATCGAAAAATGCCAAGCAACGCGATAGCGCTTCTTTTATTTTACGTCGTTGTTGTATTCTTTCCTGGCATTCTCTTTTTATTTTGGAATGTATTATTTCACTGTTATTATAGCATTGTATCTATTTTAAAATGTATTATTTACATTAAAAGAAGGAGCTGTGTAATGTACTTGTGTCAGTAAATCCGAGTGGGCGACTTCGACAGTCGGGGACGCATCATCTGTTGTCGAGAACGCTCGAAATGTGCTGGGTTTTCTCGACATGAAATCTGAACAGTGCGATCGCGCTACTTGAGAGTCAAACGTTTAAACAGATAGACTACGTACATGAAAATGCTGCATGAATTTCTTAGATTGTGTAATAAAAACATTACATTTATTAAATGTAAATCTATAACAATTTAATTAGTGACAGATTGAGCCATAAAAAATTTAAAGCTTAGGAATTTCTTATCATGATTTATACAAAGTATCTTAACGACAGCGTTAACCCATTGGCTTGCAAAGCCAGTGATTTGCCAGCCGCTCAAAAAAGGCTTCGCTTACAAAGACGGCGATTCGCCAATCTCTTGCATAGTTTTCTTTCCAAGCATTTTATTTTTATTACCAATTTTCATTAGAAAGCGATGCAAAACCTATTAGTTATAAAATATTCTTTAATAGATAAATTTATGAAAAATAAAGGGTAATTTTGGGGGTGAAACTCGATACAAATTTGTAAGTCAATGGATTAAGGAAATTAATATACAATATTGAAGTGAGTACAACCAACGTCAATGAAATTGTCAATTATTACTTCTAAAAACCTTATTTTTCACCTTCTTTCAGAGAAATAGTCAACTATTGATACGAGATCAATTACTGATGTCTTTTAATGGTGAAATAAAATTAAGTTAGGCCGACTATAAAATAGATGTAGCGAAATTACACTACAAAGTGCACGCGTAGCATTATTACTACAACGAAAACTTGCAAGGTTTGCACTAGAAATAAAAATCGAAATAACTTTAGAATGCAAATTATTATACAGCATCGTAAAACGATAACTTAATTAAACGTATAACTTTCTGTAGCGTGACTCAACTGCGTCATACTAAAAAGTTACTCGTTTCATTCGAAAAATAAAAATAATTTCACGGTCTACGTAGGAAATTTTACTTATGTAAGTCAATTTTATCACATCTATTATCTAGCTTTTAAGCATTCATTTTACACTTCCTACTTTTCCGAATGCATATTTATGTTTATAGAATATAACGAATGATCCTTTTCTGTTTTACTTGTTATTCTTATTATTGTTATTAATTTTAACAACATAAACATTGTGTTAATAATAATGACTGAGCAAACAAACAAAAAATTAATACTCAATTGTAGGATCTTAGTGAAAAGGAAAAGAAAGACAAAGCAATAGACGAAACATCCCATGAATACCACAGATCTAACAGGAACGTCTTTTAAACGACGCAAAATCGTTTGGACTCGTTAGACGAGCTACTTTCGTCAACAAACGTTATCGATGTCTCAGACTACAATCAGTGCAATGTAATTCGACATTAGTTTCGATCAATCATGAACTCGACCATACTCACAGGTAATTTTATTATATTGTCTATGCGTAATTCCGGCGATTGACTTTTCTTAGGTCTCAAGAGGATATAGATCTTGTCGAGTTCACTGCAATGGTAGAGTAATTTCTCGATGAGAACCTTCCCCATAAAGCCAGAACCACCAGTGATGAAGATTGTCTTTCCTTTGTAAAAAGACTGTATATCGCTCAGCTTCTCCATGGTTATGAAGTCCTGAAACAGAAACGTACGAACTGCGTAGAACGAATGCGTTAATCTTATTTTCGATCGCGCTGCGAATCTAATGAATTTCAACGCGAACCAAGCGTTTCTCCAAGAAATTAGCCCAGCACATTGTTTTATTCACGATTCCGCAGTTTTATTGCAGTTCTTCGAACGAACTGTCGTTAGACGTTTTACATTGCATATTTTACAAACGATAAAACCGAGACTCAAGTGCGACTTCACAACTTTCAAATTCATTACCACTAGCTTAACAGCAACGTTTGATGTAAGATCCGAATCATGGAATACAATTACGAGAAATATAGTCAGACTTCCTGACTTTTCTTAATGTTCAATCTCTAATAAATTCAGTAACTTTGTAGTTAGATTCTGTTCCATGTTAATTAATTATTTAGTAATTAATATTGATAGATGCACTACATATTTTCAGCGTATGTTCATGCCATTTCTTCAAACGAAAACGGAACGTAACGCACGCGCACGTATGTATATATATGTAAATTATACGATAAACAAAAAGTTAGAAATTAAATAGATGACTACAAACTTTAAAATTTATCGGAGATATTGAATTTATCTTATTACCGTGACGTCGTCGTTACGACGCGTTTAGTTCCGTACAAGCTAAGAAATCCTTAAGCAGCTGGTGGCTTTCACTATCTCCCGCAAAGCGTAAGAGTGCATTCCACATATTTGAAGCATCCTGAAGTAGGTATATATAATATTTGCCGACGAACGCTTTATATAGACTGACGTCAACATTCGAATACACTCTTATGCAAGTGACAGGTATATTATTTCGTAACTGAGAAATCGAATGTATTTAATCGTTATTTCTCCTGAATCGACGATAAAATTTAAGCAATAATTTCATGAATATCCCAGAAATACTGAAAATTATGTAACCGTAAGTAATCGTAACGAAATACATTCCAGATCATTTTTTGTAACTACAAAACGTTTTCGTATTTATGATAACGCTTCGTAAATCTACGAAACGTAGATATCGAAAATATGATCCATTGAAATTATAATATGTGCTTGCTTGATGTTATGGTTACAATTGGGTTTGTGGAGGCGACGTAATAAGTAATTACGCTGGCTACCGTACCGCGAAAAAGGTCAGAAATACCGAAGATAATGCATCGGTGAGTAGTTGGAAGGAAATAAACCCAAGAATACCCTTTATGTCTATAAAACGTTCTTGCATCTACGACGATGCTTCTTAAATTCATGAAACGTAGACATCGAAATGATAATAAGTGTCTACCTGATACCATGATTTCAATCGCATATGTGATAAATAAAATATTATGGACAGTCATACTGGCCATAATATATACGTAAAAACGACCAGAAATGCCGAAAAATAATACAGCAACGAGTAATCGAAGTAAAATATATGCAAAACCATATTTTTTCGATCAACAATTTGTAAACCTATGGAACATAAGATCGACACAGTACGTGTCTGCTTGATGACGTAGTTGCGATTAGATATGCAGTAAACGTAATCGTTGGTCTTACTGGCTACCATAGATACGCGAAAACGATTCGTGTCCGTCGTCATGAGAGAAAGCATCGTCGTTATTGATTCGCGTTTTCACAAAAGTAATAGCATTCATGGAACGTGATATTCGTATGTGTTAAGTTATCCTCACATCGATGCCAAACATCTTCGTCTCTCTTACGGGTATGTACGTCTCGATATCGAGTATGTACATCGTTCCATTTGTATGCTCGCGTTATGCATGTCGCAAAAACATTATAAAGGATTACTTTACTCATTGGCCGATTTGTATATTATACCCTTAGTCAAAAAACTGCATCGCATTTCAAATCGACGTTCGATCTACAATCATACTGTTCGGTGTGCATTTCTTTCTTCGGATATGCTGGCAAGCGAATCTTCGCGATACCTTCTTGGTATCCTGGCATTAAATATTATTTTTACTTGTTCTTTGATTCATAGATAGGTATCATTGATAGATATAATATTTAACTGACGCTTGTAAAATATTTCTTTCTTGTAAAAAGATCACATCTTCTATCCATCGTATATGAATGGCATCGAGCTACTTGACATCCTGGAGTTAAATATTGTTGCACGAGTTGCTATTGATGTTATTTATGTTGTTACTATTATCGTCGTCGAAACATGATAAGTATTTTTATCTATGAAAGAAAACGAAATAACGTTCATCGATACAACAGAACAACTATTCTAAATACAAAGCAACAAATACATAAATGTTTGTTCTCTTTAACGGTCAGAGAACTTTGTGTCTCATAGATCTCCATATGGTGTTAATTTGATAATGGTCGGTAATAATTTAGTGCTAATGGTCGGTGTGGATATCTTTTGGCTTCCTTCTATGGTAAAAATTATTCCGTGTATCAATTGACTCAACCAATCCTTCGCCAGGTAAGGACCTTCCTACGGTCCTTATTCGTGGGATTTTTCCACGATATTATTTTTGCTTATTTCTTAATGTACCTGTGTATCACGTATATCACGAATGCGACATCATGTCGTATAATTTAAATACGTGAAAACAAGTGTACATATTGCGTACGACGACACACGATTATACTCGAATACTTTTACATTATCATAACATCGATTGAAGACATTTGCGGATACATAACGTTTGTAAGTGTTTCTTGCCGACAACGTTTATCTGTTAAAACCTGAAGTAACATATATCTATGCAAACATTGACTTTGCGCGAAAGCAAAGACACTTTACGATTATTTACACAAATGCGAGTAATATAACAGAGTTTTCATAAGTACATTCAAAGAAATCGTTTAAATTCCAACAAACATTGTTCTCTAACTGCAAAATTTATAAAAATTGTAGCAAATTAATATACAAACAATAATAATATAAAAACAAGTTATACGGTACCGTTATAATATTCGTTCATGTCAACACACCCGTCCGTTTTTCGATCGATATCAACACGAACTTCAAAAATTCACCTTATAAATAACATCTTATATAATACGTTTACTTTACGAAAAATCCACGAGTTCTATAAAAGCCATGTCAAATGGTCGTTTATGGTGTAATTGTTCATTATCGGTGACTCATAAATCAAATAATAATAACTTCGTACGAATACCCACCGTAAAGAAAACGTGAGAACTTACGGCTTAATAACGAAGATTAGAGTTCAGTCTTTCATGGTTCATCTTGATCGTAAATCGCATCTACTTTTACGTCGAAAGTAGCAATGAAGAAAGTTTACGATACAAAGAGAAGTACCGACGATGAACTTTGACGTCGCAACTTACACTTCAAATTCCACCACAGTCGTTAATTTCAATCTATCTAACAGAATGCAAAAGAAATCCTCGATATGACTTCCGATATATCAGTAGTAGTTGTAGTAGTAGTAGTAGTAGTATATTTATTCTTCTGCTCTCCTGATGGTTGTAGGCATCTTTCTCTATTTACACATTTACAATAACAATAATAATTTTTTGTTTTACTTCTCATCCCCTCCACTCTTACAACTCTTTCTTTAATCCTATCTTAACCTACGCCATTTTTCCTGAGAGAGAGAAAGAGAAAGAAAAAAAGAATGAGCACGCGCTCGCACACTTTTCTTATTTCTATTAAAATTATCCTAAATTATCCTACGTCCTTATTCTAACACAGTGCTCCTTAAACATTCTCTTCTACGCCATTTATTACAAGAAAGAAAGAAAGAGAGAGAGAGAGAGAGAGAGAGAGAGAGAGAGAAAGCACTCGCCAACCTTTTCCATTCTATGTACCTTTCCACGCCCTTTATCAACGCCTCTATCTTCTCCTCTCCCTCCGCTAGCAGTACCACAACATCCGCATATGCCAGCGTGAATGTTCTTCTGTACCTTAACCTCACCCCACCTTATCCTCTCCCTACGCCCGCTCCTCACCCCTCTTTTCAATAACGCCCTCCCCAACATCTTCCTATCTACCGAATCAAACACCGCCATCAATCTATGAACACCGCCCACCATCTTCCCCTCTCTAATACTAATTGCCTACTTATCAAGAAATTCAACATGTAGATGTTATCCATCGTCCCCATGCCCCTTGTAGGTTGTTTGACTCGGCGGCACCATCCCATTTTTCTCCATTTCCGCCTCTGCATCAGCACTGCCATGTACACCTAGTACAGAATCGGCATCAACGTGACCC
>JAITYT010000431.1:871064-884419 GCA_025433975.1 Liostenogaster flavolineata
CTACTTTCATTACTTATGTTCAAACGGATGTCAGAATAAGACTGAACGAGTAAAAAAACGAGACTTAACCTATATAAATAAAAAACAATGCAATCGTGTTCTTTAGCATTTTTAGACATAGTATTAGACAAGCGCTATCGCACTACTCGGCATTGTTGGGCATGGATGTAATAAACGCTATCGCGCCACTCGGCAAATCTCGATAAGAATATAAGAAAAACCTGAGGAACTTAAACGGTTAACCCGATCGACTCAAATTTAAAAAAAAATCTATTTTTTCGTATTTCACTGATTTAAATGCAGATTTAACTGTTCGAATCCCAAGTAACGTGATCGCGCTGTTTAAATTTTGTGTTGAAAACTCCCAGTTCATTTGAACGCTTTAGACAAATGACAGTGCACTCACAGAGAAAGTCTGTCAAAATCAATAAATCTAAGCTAACACTATATTTACCTTCTGCGTTGCTTCGTCTAATAATTTTCAAAGATACAATTATTAGAGATGATAAGCACCTATGCAATTATACGTCCAATTACTTTGCCAACTGCATTAACTGTTCGAGTCCCACGCGGCGCGATCGTGATTCTAATGTTGAGTGCCTAAAAATGCTAGCGACTCAGTTAGTAGAGTCGAACTGACTGCACGCTCGGATTTTGTCGATGCGTATCTTTACTGTTACGACCTCGAGCGCAATCGCGCTCCTTGGCATTTTTAGACACGAAATCAAACAAGCGCTACGCGCCGCTCAGCACTTCTCGATAGGAAAACAAGAAAGACCCATGAGATGCAAATGGTTAAATTTTTGGACGTGAAAATAAGCGTGATTGACAGTAACAAACAAATTAAGGCAAACGCTATCGCGGTGACTAACTTTGACACAGAATAAGATAAATGCTATCGCGCTGACTGACATTTTTCAACATAAAATAAGAAAAGCGCTATTGCTCTGTTCAGAATTCTTCGATAATGTTTTTTCAATGACCCCTAGGACTCAAACATTAAAGGCTCAACCATAACAGACACACAAATATGTAAACATCAACACCACAGGAGACTGATGCTAATCTTGTTCAAGAGATCGCAGAAAGAATTTTAACAATGAAGGAAGAAGACGATGATCAATATATTTATAGCGAAAGCAGTGATATGGCGGTTTTACGCAAATGAATACGTTTATTATCATAAAGTGACAACGAATAAAATTTTGTTATGTGCAATTCAGATTATTTTGCGTGATTGTTGTATTCATAAATTAGTGACACTTCGATATTCTTTTCAAATGAAAATTCACTTTGTGTGTAATATTTTTATAATATATGCGACCTTTGTAAAAGAAAATATTCAGCAAGTGGCTAATAAGAATTTTTGTATGCTTTATAGTATTAGTTTCATTGATTCTTTAGGTCTGGAACAAATCTTCTAATTTTTCATATGTACGTTGTATTTTTTACATGAATTTTGTTTATACGCACTCTTCAAGAACGAATATATCGTGTAAAAACAAAATTGTAGAATTTAAACGTAAAAAGAATATAGAGAATCATGCATAAAAGAAGGCATCGAGTATATTTTTCGTCTCTATTTTCCTTATTATTGCAAATTACTTCCTTTAAAGGAATCACTTTTAGAAGAAAAAGAATAAAACAAAGAAAATACGATGTGCAGGGCTTAATGTATTTAAATACGCGCCATATTTTGTCGTCATAAATTCATATTTGGCGCTCGCCACCACTAATTAGAACTACTTGTGCAGCAATTCGGTTCGCGTTCGCATAACCTCGCGAGTAACGTGAAAGTTCGTTTAAACATTCAATCGATAATACTCCGTGACACTAAAGATACTGTAGAAAATTTCGGGTAACCATTGCCAAGATTAGAAGGAATATTGGCTAAATATCGCGCTCGCACGTCCAGGAAAATCCTTACAGAGTGTTGTAACATCATGACGTCTTCGAGCATCTCGAACATAACAGAGGAGCTGGCAAAGGACTACGCGCGTTACGCCGAGGTCGATCTGTCCAACGAGGCAAGTTTAACTATCAACTATTAAAAGCATTCTTACGTCACAATGAGAAATATCGTTGTCGACTATAAATCGAGCTGATCCTCTTACAGATGAAGCACTTTCACGACACCATAGAAGATGTCATGATACGACTCGAAGAATTTCAATCGATCATCGGAATGGTTAGATATTACAAGATAAGCGATATCTTGTGATAGTCCGTTGTTGTACGCACACGGACCAGTATATAAATATTAATTTCGTTTTCATATGAATACCGTGCAATAATACTTTCTCTTTTCTGTTTTTTTTTCTCTTCCCCTTATATCCCAAGGTACAAGCCGAGAGTACAGAATGTACAAACGATCATCTACCAAGGTTACGTAGCATGGACCAAGAACTGAAAAATTTGGCAAAGCGTATAGATGCATTGGAGCTCGTAGTAGCGACTGCCAATGCCAACCTATGCACATTGGAAGCAGCCGTTGACAATGCGGAGGCAGAGTTAGGCATTTCTGACAGGTTATTCGGTATACTGAATACCTTGTCCTTCTTTGTAAGTATCGTGACTGATCATCATTGCATATCAGTGTACAAATACTTTTAGACAATACATCAATTTTTGGTTGTCGTGTTGTGTTGCAGAAAAAGTCTCAAGAGTCCGTTATGACAAACAAATTGCGAACTTATGAAACTCCGATCATTTATAAAACTGATGATTTCTTTAAAGGAGAATAAGATATATACTGGTCTATATTTATCATCTACACACAAATATGCATAGAGTACAAATTAACTGTACTCCTAAGAAAAGAAAAAAAAAAGAGAAATACCAATCAAGAGTGAAATGCAAGTTTTCAAACTGGCATGCCATTCTTGATTGGTTATATTTAGCAGCTTCTTAGTTGACATGACTTCAATTGTGCTCGTTTTTCACCCGAAGCACAACCACCGTCTATGCAATGACGCCATCTCATCATTCTGCCTGGGCCGCAAGAAACGTTACAGCAACTCCATTTACCCCATTGATCCCATACTTTTGGTCGCCATCCTATATATCAAATAAATTTTAACGCAAATTACAACACGAAAGATAAGTATGCCAATCGGCATACTATAGCCACATTATATTTATTATCTTTCTTTATTATTTTCATCATCGTGATGACATCTTGAAAATGTATTAACACGCAGGAAAGGTGCAGGTCTTTATCTGTGCCTTTTTCTCCCCTAATGAACAACTTCCACCTATGCAATGCCTCCATCTGGTTAATTTGCCTATTCCGCAAGTAACACTGCAATTCGACCACCTTCCCCATTGATCCCATACTTTTGGGTTTTGTCTATTTAGTCTTCCTGCGGGTTCAATGTCACGTTATACAAATGTATATTTCCGATCGGTATCGATTTCTTTTTCAGTTTCATCGTTACGTAATATAAAATACTCGATAAGAATACTTAATATAACCAAATCAGATTATTCGATTTAAAAAAAAATATTTCAATTTTATAAGTGTTATCAATATTTTGAAATTATGATTAAAATACCAAAAGTAATTATAGGAGTAACTTTTACGATTATCTATAAAACGCTAAACTAGTATTAAAAAAGGTTGAGTTTCCTTAATAGTTAGTTGTTAATAGTTATTCAAAGGATTTTTATTTATAAAAATGTAAAGAGGAATGTTCCTCGGTATTTCTACAGTATTTAAATTTTTTATAAAACAAATATCAGGTAAAATAATGCTCGAAGTAGAAAAGCTATTGAAATTTTCCATCCATCGAATCGATATAATGATGCTCAAAAATGTTAAAAATGTAGAAAAAACCATATAAAACGATCTCTCAGAGAACGTAATGTTTTAATGGCAAGCTCTATATCAAAGAGAATCGACTTTGAATGAAAACGATACAAAATTTCATTTTTAGACAACCTATAACAATCCGCAAAACGAATTGTCAACGTTCTATTAACATAAACATTTAGCAGTAGAACGTTAACTTTTAATGTACTCTCTCAAAGTTATTTGAAAAAATATATATACATATATATGACCAAACTTGATGTGATACGATTAATATAAAGTGTAGAAATTTTTATAAAAAATGAACTAGATTCAATTTAGGTGTTAATTTATAAGTTTGTTTTGATTATCTGTGATTTCAAATAGCATCGATAGCACGATATCAACCATAGAAATTAGAACGATAAATGACGTTAGATGCACCGTTGTTGCTATTTGTGTTTTTTAACAAAACAACTGTACCTCGTTAAAAGCCAAAGAAACAAAATTAAGAACAAACTCGTTCTTATTGACGCAATTTTCAAGACATTGTTACATTATTGTAAATATTTATCGATCTGTTGCACGGCACATGTTCTAATTAAATAAGGGAGAAGAATATATGTATAGAATTCATTTCTTTACCATTAGATGGCAGTACTGAGACTGTTTATGCGTTTAAAAACTTTCGCGATAGAGTATCAATATCGATGTCGTTTCACAAATGTATTACGAATATTCGTGTTTATTCGAAGTTTGCTTTTTAAAGTCGACCGTAAATTAACACTTTATTAATCGAGAAAACATGTCTTCAAAAAATAACGTGACAATATTTATTGATAAAATAAATATCCCAGAAAGTGCAACATCCCTTAAATTCAATCCGATGCAATTAAAGTGCCATTGTATATTATGAACAATTGCCGATAATGCAAAATAGAAAAAGATGAAACTACTCGATACCTTACAAGAAGCAAACAACTCGTTAATAGAGGTATTTCTATTCGTAAATAATAATTCGTAATATCAATTTCGAACAATGTCAATGATATTATATTTACCAGCTCGTCTTTCGTATCGATGAACAACTTCGTTCTTTTCCAAATTTGCTGCATCCTCTACAACACCATTTCCGTTCAAACTGCGCAACGTTTCATCATCGTATATTTTATCTTCGTATACGCCATTAAAACGATCCTCGTCATGTACTTTTTCATCCCTAGAACCCCTTTGAAATTGAATTCGCACTTCCTCTCCTTCCTCCGACAAAAGTATGTTGTATAAGAAATAAATTTTTTTTTGTTAATTTAAAGTAAATTACTAGAAAAAGAATTAAATGATCAACGAGCGATATTCCTTATTAATAATAATAATAATATTAATCTACCTAAAAATTCCGTCAAATGTTATCTTGAGTTTTAACATTGACTCTTTCGACCATTTCATTTCTACGTATGTTCAACATATATTTGAAGAGGTGTTTAGTAACGATGGAAATTATACTGGTCCAGTAAATATTAATTACTGTATCGAAAATGTATTAGTTTATTTAATTCAAAAACAGACATAACTTTCCGGTATACCTAATAATAATAATAAAATAATCACATATCGATTGACCAAGTCTCAAACTCGCTGATCAAAATAATTCGTCGTCTCGATCGAGTGGATCAAGCACGAATAATGAAAAATTCGATCCGACGAATTCGAATTCGACCAAAAGAGTATCGACACGCGACGTACCTATACGGATTTCCAATTAAAGAAGGATCCGCCGTTTCTACGGGTGGCCTCCATCCTTCACTCGTATTTTCGTTTTCTTTCAAAACAGACTCACGAGTGGCGCCAGACTCCGCAACGTCAACCGAACACCTTTGTTGTCGGTCGAGCGATGTTACAGCGAAGTCAATCGTGTTTGGTCGTTCGACGGCTACTGTTCCTCCTGGTCGACTCTTTTTCCTTTCAACGATGATCGTGTCTCTCTCGCGCTTTGCCACGACCAATGTCCTCGTTTTCGCCGGCAAGCACACGTTCAACGGATCCAACGGATTCGAACTCGTATTTACGTCGTTCCACGAAATGGAGGATTCGACACAACGGAAGATCACGATCGCGCATATCGAACATTTTAGCAGAATCTTCCGCGATCTGTTCGACATCACGATTAGTGAAAGAAGGCCACGTGAACGAAACATTCGACGATCGTGAGAGTCGAAGATAGTAGCCATTCGTAAGTTCCGATAATAAAGAAACATTTGGAAGGGCAAATAATGATCGAAATATATTGGCTTTTTTTCATTCATAAATTTTTAATGTAACTATCTTTTTTATCGCGTTTGATTTTAACATCGAAATTACTGATGCGAAGATCCAGTTTGCCGATATAAGTATCGCTATGATAACCTTTTGTTTTTAATTATTTTGTTAGAAAAAGTAAATAGTTATTCGCATCAGTCTCCTTTAGCTCTCTGTAGAGTTTGTAACTTAATCTTTATTCTCTATTGAGGTAGACTGATGTCGAATACCGATCGGATTAGTAATCGTGCAAATTGTTGAAGTGTGTGTGTGTGTGTGTGTGTGAGTGAAGAGCGCACATCAACACGGTGCCATCTTGCATGAAAAATCACTTGTCTACCTGAATCCGGATTTTCCCAAATCCTGGCGTAAGGGTCGATGCAAATTACAAAAAAAAACCGCTATCGTTAATCGTAAAGCGACACGACACCTCTTCCTCTTTGTCTTAAGCAATTGTTCTCTCTCTTTCTCTCTCTCGCAGTCCATGTCAGAACTCAATCGTACTTGCATATGCCAATGGAACAAATAGACCTCAACCTAGACTACGCTACCTCAGACAAGAAAGTACAAGTGTAAAAAATCTGAACAGTTTTATTACCAAGAGGGCTAGCACTTCTTTGTCAGTGCATGAACATACTCGCCATTGAGTGGGGATAAACGTTCCCCTAAAATACACTTACATAGCTAACCTCGGACAAAGAAGTGCAAATATATAAATACGGAGACTTTCGGTTCGCGCTTTGCTTATTCAATCATTTACTTAATCGTTTATTCTTCATTAATTCTTCAATTTTTCAATTGGTCGAGACTATCTACCGTAGATTCCTTACTTTCAAGTATTCCGAATTCAGTACTTTTCAAATACGCATCACCGCGACAACATTTATATGCTAGACACTTGTATACAAAAAAGTTTGCTCATTAAATACAGTGAAGTTGTTAGGCTACGAGTGCGTCATTCCTACAACACCTTCCAACCGAGGAAAGCGATCAGCAGCACCATCCGTGCTTGATCGAACAACGAACCACAGATTCCGTCAACTGGACTACGAGCGCGTCAAGACGTTCAGGTTGACTCATCTTCATTCGTTATATATTTAGAACACGAATGTCTAATTGAGACATGATAAATAGCCGTATTGCTCTACGTTATCTAAAGGATTTCAACCGCAAAGTCGTAATTTCAAAGATATTATATCACATTAGCCCTAAAACGAAATAAACGAGCCTACGATCGATTTATTCAAACGCCTTTTTCCGTAACTTTTTTTGTGACCTTTATCGTCATCAGTTTTTTTAGGAACAAGGAAAGATAAGCTGCCGAAAAATAATTTATTTTCAACTATGAGAATTCAACGTCTGCTTTGAATAATTCTAATCGATCGGTTTTTTTTAACTTTATTGTCAACATCGAAGCAGTCGTAGCAAACTATGAAATAACGAACGGTGAACATAATCACGCGATAAAATACACCAAAAAAGAAATACACGTCGTCGCTTTACTCGAACTCGATGTTCCGGTGCCTTTGTTCAAGGTTTGATTCCCAGCCAATGTAAGAATCCCGTTGAATCGCAAGCTTTAAGGCGGCAGCTCTTCATTTGAGCCATTTTCAAGCCACTCTCGCAATTCTCCGTTGAACAGTGTCGCCAGCGAACTTGGCGTCCGCAGCCGCAAGTCACGCTACAACTGCTCCAACTGCCCCAGTCATCCCAGTCCTCCGAATCTGCGGGTAAAATGTCGTTCATTTCTCTTACAATTAGTATCGATCTTATACATCCTTTCGATCGAATCGAAAGTTCGAATTGAAGTTCAGCTGGCACTTGAACTTCATTTTTACGTCTTTCTCCTTACTTTCGTCATCGGCATCATCGGCGTCCCTCGCAGCAAACATTCGTTTCCTCTTGCGCAAACGAACGCGTTGATTGCGTGATTTACCGCCCCCAGCGCGTCTTCCGAGGAAGTTTCCTTCCCGATAGTCGAGGAGTCTTCGTCGTTGATACTTCCTGGATACTTTCTCGGGACACGTGCAAAGTCGTCGTCCCTCCGACGTCGTCGAGTCGTTCGATTGGAACTATTGGATCGAAAATGAATTTCGATGAGAATGTACTCTATGTATGCACGTACGTGTTAAAACTCTTAAAAAGCTAATAAGAGTATCAATGACTTAGTGTTGGTAACGAATTAGAACTACGCCAACGATAGGAAGTAGTAAGGAGCTAGGAACGACGTGTACCTGCGGGCTTAACTCTTCTTCGATCTGAGATATGGTTCCCTTCGTCGTAGTGTCGTTGTATCTGCAATTACGATTCGGTAGGTTTTGTCGATTGTAATCAAAAATTAAACGTAGTGCTAGCTCGAAATAAAGAATCCCCTCGGAGAAGAGAAATTCTCTCGTGAAACTCGATTTTGACAATTGTGCCAAATTTTCGATTGTAAAATTTAGCTTCGATGTAGAAAGTAACGAATGGTCTTTGCTCGTTCGTTGGTGATTAATCGTTGATTCGAGGCGAAGATGCCGAATCAAAATGGAGCTTATTATTCGCACGGCGATTTCCTGTCCCTTTACCTTTCTCCTTTGTCATCTAAATCGGCGATTGTCAAGACGGGTTCTGATTCCGCGATAACTTTTCTATGCCTGGCGTCGTGAGATCCACTCGTAATTATCGTCAGATCATCGTCGGAATCTTTCGGGATCACGCAACCAAAACAATGCGTCAATACCAATGCGGATAATAATCGCATATCATGTTTTAGTTATCCATGCGCGATGCAATCGCGATCAAACATCGTCGAAAAATCGATAAAGAAAATCATACAATTTCACTATAAAAACGTCACTGCCACATTGTGACAAGAAAACAGTCGCATAATTTGCTTCTCTTCTCCTCTTGATCATATAGGCATATACGTAGGCACAGTCCGAAGATATCTTCGAATCTTGCTTATTAATTATCTATTTTTTTTTTCGTCTGATATTTCTAATCGGTAAAGAATAGGACGTCATCGTAAAAACGCGACTCACACCGATACCCCTTTGTTTCGATAAATTTTGGGAATGCACGCGATTCAAGTTTTTCGTTTACATCTTCACTACCAACGACTAACTTTTATTCGAATCCTTACAATATGTTATCACATTTTATATCGTTATAAGTGGATTCTGATATTGTATAAGTCGTCTAATAACACGATCACGCAACGAAACGCGTTTGTCAACTTGAGAAGACTACCATTTCTTTAGATTTTCACTAATGTATACTTTTACCGAAATTATTAATATAACTTGACGCAAACATAAAAAGGGTACAAAATTGCCTAATTTAATACTTTAAATATAGGTAACACGTAAAGTTACCAGCACTTTGTACAAAGCAGAAAGATTTTGTTAACCCACTTGCATAATAATAAATCGTGATTGTTACATAAAAAGAAATAACAAATGTATACATGGAATCAACATATATCTAAATATTGTGCGTGTCTTCTTATAGATGCGCTATATTAAAATTGGCAATAGCAATTCAAGCATTTTTTGGTAAAACAGTTTGCCATGTTGTAAATAAAAAAATATATGTATATTATAATAACTTTTTCGTGATGTTTAACGTTTACTTGCACTTTTTGATAACTGGCAGCAAAATAGACATATTTTTAACGCGTATCTTGGAGAATCTTAAACCTAAAATAAATATTATGCTACGAATATCATGATATTTCTATTGACAAAATTTCATAGCCTGAAGAATGCTTTGTGTGCACGTCCATTTGGAATTTGTCCTAGAAGCCTTAGCCTTCGAACTGCCTCTCGTAAATGTTTTGGTTGTAATGGTCCTGTCTCTTCATGAGCTTCCATAACGTCTAAAGCTAAAATATATCGACAGTTATAAATTATTTGGAATTTTCTATTAAATCCATGGGTAATCGAGGCAAATCTTACCTTCTTCTACAATTTCTCCGACAAATACCTTAGCAATTCCAGACATGGCTATTACAACGTTTTGAGACACCGAACAACCTGTAATGGTTTGCATAATCTGAAAAAATAGTTGAATATAATAAGTAATTCAGAAACGAGTCGATATAATCAAAAGGAAAAGATATCAATATTTATAGACCATACCCTTTTTATAGCTGCTTTTGGAAACGCAGCTCGCCTGTACATTTCATATCTGTCTAATTGATCTTCTGTAAAATTTGACACGAGTACTCTGAAACGTAACAGATTATAAAGAACGAGTTGAATATTATTCTATAAGTAAAAGAATACATCTTTATACTCACTGCATCTTTTCTCTTTCTTCCTCTTCGAGTTCTTTTTTGCTTTTTTCTTTACTCTCTCTTCTTTCCTTGATACTAATAGGATTTGAGCGAGGTAGCATTATATCGTTTCCAAAGATATCTTCTGTACTTTGTTCTTCTTCTTTAGCATCAATTTCATGTTTGACAATTTCCATCTGTTCCTCTACCATCGCACAAATAGAATTAGAAGTTGCTTCTTCTGTGTCAGATTGCGATTGAGAGCTCATAGCATCCGATTCGTTCTAAAAGTACAATTTACAGTTGATTGACTATAACATTGATTTTTTATTAATGTTATACCTTCACTGGTAAAGTGTCTACATCCAGGCATTCTATATCTTTAGATACTGAATTTTGTGATGGACTATCTTTCTCATCTTTCTCATCTATTTCGACGTGCTCGCTTTCATTTCCAGAGTCTTCCTTACCAAAGATGTTATCCATCTATTATCGAATAAAATATGTGTTTATTAAAATTTATATCAATAAATATGTGACAAGAAATTCTCAATTAAAATACATCTACATTTGTATACGTTGCGCATATACATATACGAATGATATGTATATTTAATAATGTGTATAACGAATTATTAGACAGAGCCACAATGCACAATTGAAATGAAAAGGTGTCACATTAATCAAAATGGAATTTTTATTTTGATTTATTTCATTTATTTTACTTTACTTTAATGGATAATACAATTACACTGATGTTGTAAAAAGTCGAGTTCACAGTGCGCATGAAGTGACGTCACGCTATAACTGACTACAGACTGTAGCGACTTAAGGTCTTCTCGATTCCAATTACTATAAATCACTCGATACCTGGTTTTGTCATCTTTTCTTTCGTCTAAATTAATTATATCATTTCGATAGCATTTTCTATTCGCATTAATCCTATAAATCTTAAAATAAATAATATATTTATATATAATATATTATCAATATATAATATATATCTATATATACACATAGTATGTTTGAAACGTATTTAAAATCTAAAATGATATTTATTCTGATTCTCTCAATAGTTTTCGACAAGTACGGACGTGTTATTTTAATTAAATTGCGTATAATAACCGTCAATTGAGTCGTACGGTTATTCATTATCCTTATCCCTGTTCAACGAAAGGAATTGGACATATTTTTCGAGGATATCAACAATTGGTGGAATCCTCTACAGTCGGTAATTTAGGTGACTTTAGGCCGAGAAGGCCGACCTCCACGTTAGCGCGTCATCCCGACATGGCTCGTACTCAAAATGCCAGACGGCAAGTGCCGCGAATTATTTCCGTAATTATACGCTAAAAGATATTTATCTTATTAAATGACTTCTTTAGTCACGTTTACAATGCATAATCGTTCAGAGGTTAAGTGAACATCCCCTGTCATCCGTTTTGACAAATATATCAAACGAACTACCGATTAAATCGACCGTGGCGATGCAAACGTGACTTAAGCCGACGCAACGGCGCTCCTACGTTTTTATCCTTTTTCATTTTCAACATTGACCACTGCAAATCTATTATTTTTCCTTTCCAACGTTAATCATTACAAATCGACCTTTCGAGTAGTTTGACAGAGAAAGAGAGAAAGAGCGGTAATCGAATAGTTTCGAAGAGTACGAGTTAGAAGGGTCTCGAAGAGGGGAGGAGCACTGGTTCAACAACGTTTTGATCGGTCGTGGCGACCGCGCGGTGGCGCCACCGGGCTAGTAGCTCGCACACGAAATGCCAGGCGACGGGTGCCGCGACGCCGACGTATTTGTCAATATCTCGTAGTTTTCGCGATTATCGCGGCTCAACGAGCCGATCGTCGGACAATCGTAAGGCGATACGTTATTAATCGCGGTTATTAAAGCGGAGACGCACTCGACTTCGTCGTTGTACGCGTACGGAGAAAAGGGATAGCTAAAAAAGAGAAGAGAAAAGAAAGAGGAAAAGAGAGAAGGAAGAAAGAAAGAAAGAAAGAAAGAAAGAAAGAAAGGAGTGAAGTAGGAAGACAGAGAGGAGAAGAAATAGAAAAAGAAAGAGAAAATACGAAAGGACGTCGTTCGTTATTGCGGACCTTCTCTACATTTTTCGCGATCGGCCTACGCGCGAAAGAAAACATCGTGAACGACGAAAACGACGAAAATGAAGACGACGACGACGACGAGAAGGTAAAAGAAGACGCGGAAAAAAGGAAGAAAATTCGAGAAGAAGAACTGGCTTAGCCAGTCGAACACGATCCGTGAGTGGACGTTGCTACCTTACTCTCGTTTCGAGCCTCTTTCGATGGATTTTTAACGACGTGCGATAGTCGTCGCGAGTAGAGTGAGTGAACGAAGGAAACCCACCACCAGCGCCACATTACCAACACTAGCGCACCGTCGCGTGTCAGTCGCTACAACATTAGTGCATCGTTACGTGCTGTCGTTACTACTACACTAGCGTATCGTTGAGCTCTGTCGCCAACGTCTCTAGTACACTGCTGCGTGCCGTCCGTACTACACTAGTGCATCCTTGCGTGTGTCGTCACACACTGCTACATCGTTGCACGTCCGTCTCTAGCACCTAGTGCAACCTTGCGTGGTCGTGTCACCACACTAGCGCACCATAGCGTGTCGCGTCGCTACCACACAAGTGCAACGTTGCGTATGTCATTACCGCGCACACACGCAACACGATACTCGCGACGCACAACGACGTACCACTGACGCGCGCTGCAACGCACACACGGTGGCGTTTAAAGATCGAGCGAACAACGGGGAACAACGACCTATCGACTCGTTCGAGAAGGACAAAGGAAAAGAGAGTGTAGAGAAAGAGAGAAGGAGATCCAACGTCGCCGCTAATAATAAGACGTATTCAACGGCATCGAACGTTTCCCTACTCACGAATGTATTCGCCGGTCGAGTTCTATTAAAATGTAAGTATATCGATCGAGAAAACAAAACGGATGGAAATGGCGGGGGGGGGGGGGGGG
>JAITYT010000431.1:893259-904181 GCA_025433975.1 Liostenogaster flavolineata
TCAAGATTTAACATTTTTAGTGCCGAATGTCGAAATATCATCGTTTTTTTTTCTTGCGTTATAGCTTAAAAGCCATGAGCGATAGAAAGAGACCTTGAGTGTAAAAGTTGTTCCATGAGACGTAAATTATCGTTTAGTAAAAAATAAATGAAATTTGATTAATTTAATTGATTGATCTAGTTGAAAAATATGATAAATGATTTTCACTGCGTTTAGACTCGCTTTGCGTCTGCCACTGTAAAGGTTAAAATATCATATGGAAACGGTCCGATTTTTTTCACCACTTTGCTTCGATAAGTCTTTCGATATACAATTTTAAATGGACGACTGAGATAACGTATCGCAAAAGTATTGTATAATATTATTTTCAATATCGTTTTGCACAGAGATTATCTCTGAATATCAGACTCATCGATCGCGAAAAAATGAACGGGAATACGCCAGCGCATACATTGAGCGACGCTCACGATTCTCAATACTCCAAGACACGGCGTGGAACGCATCTGCATCCGCGAAAATACCGGTAAGCGCATTCGCATCTGCAACTCGATGCATTGCTGCTGTAATCTCACGGTGACGACATATGTTCGATGATGCGCAACAGGCGTACTTCTTTTGTGATTTTGCTCCTTCTGCTACCCCTTCCAAGTCCCCTTACTCGTTCAACGTAAATTGTAGTCGACCAAACCAAATTAATTGAATTGCCTCGGTTCCGACCAAACAACATCGCGATTCGAATTTCGTAATATTGCGAGCATCGAAAATAAATCGAATTATGCGATATGTTAAATGAATTCTCAATTGAATTTTTAATCGGTCTTCAAATTTTCTTGATTTCGATCAAAACTTAACTATCGAATTTATCGATTATACTGATCAACAAAATATACGTCCTAGGTATCACAGATGCGAATAAATATCGATACTAATGCTTCTGATAGTGACATAACAGTTGAAATTAATGGGGAATTCCCTTCTTTTTGATGAAGTTACATCATTATTTTCAAATTTCAGTTATCAGAGATTTGTAGAAGGTTGCGATTGGGTTAAAAGGAAAGTTTATATCTCTTGAGGACAAAATTTTAAATCGTTTAGAGGGCGAAGAAAAAATATCATCTGTTGCAAAATCGATTTTGAATGTATCTAGAATTCGAATCTTACTTAAAAATGTACGACACACGCTGATTTTTTCCAATTATTTTCAACAGATTAGAAAATGATGAAAGTAAAACTCTTATTCAAGCGTGGAAGGAATTCTCTATTTTAGATTTGATTAGAACCGTGTCATCAGCTTGCGCGAAAATTAAACCATTAACACTTAATACATGTTGGAAACCTCTTTTGCCTTAAACGGTTCAAGTAAGAAATAATATTTCACTTTCAATTGCAGAAATAGTAAACATTGTTTTTCGTTTAAGCGGTGAAGGATTTGCAATAAACCATCAAGATGTAGAAAAACTAGTACTTCAGGAAGAAACCTTAGATGAGGAAGAATTGATGATGAGGAAGATAGTTGATGCATCTACCTCAAATGCATAGGTAGACAAAAATATAGAAAACGAATGGATGCCAAATCTCAATTTTTATGATGTGAAAAAAGGGCTAAATTTGGCAAAAGAATTAGAACTTCATTTCACTGAAACTGATCGTTCGATGGTGCGTAACGCAAAGTTTAAAATAGAGTTAAGAAACTGCTTAGCTTCGTATAGAGAGGTTTTAGTACAGTTAGAAAAAAAAGCTATGATTGAAAATCAACATGAAGATTTGTCAAGCGAGGAAGACTTTTGGCCCATTAAAAGACGAAGAGTTAGGCCACTCGTACTTGAAAGCGAGGATGAGTGTTAAAAGCGTTTAATACACATGAAATTATGTTACGCAATTTTATATAATTTTCTGTTTTGTCGGAAAACAATTTTTTAGTTTAGTTTAGTTTAGTTCCGGTTTGATTTTTTTTTATCATTTCCTTGCATGAGCTCTTCGATTCAATAAAGGTAATTTTATTGTACTTAACATATCTTGCCTTTTGTGTTTGTCAAATTTTTTCTATAACCGTGTGCACCGTAACTTGATGCTCGGAGAATGCAATTTGCATACAACGCAGAACGAATCAAACTGATTAACAAGTCATTTTACTTACTTTCGAATTTCACTCAACGCAATTCCCATATAACGCGATACGAATCAACTGATTCGTACTAACTCTGAGTTTCGTATAGCGCGGTTTCCATATAACGCGGTACGAATTAATCGCATTTGCACCCCATTTTGCAAAAATGTTGCATATTTTTCTCCATTTAGAGTACTGTTTTTGAAATATAGACCAATTGTTTGATTATTTAAAATCCCACATCAAACATTTACGCTCTACGGTTTTCAAGTTATGGTCAAAGCCTGCAATCTCAATAGACATCAATTCACATAAAATTGTAATTTTTGATTATTAAGGTTATTTCAAGATCATGTTTTTATACATATCTCAATGTATTTTTGGTCAGCTACAAGATGCAATAAAAAATAATTTAATTATGTATCAAAAAACACCGATGACCTTGATAATTTTGTAAAAAAATATTGCGGGAATAAAGATTCTTTCCAGTTATTAGTCTACTGATACCATGCACCTTGCGCAATACATATTTTTTGATGACAGAAGACTGAAGAGATATATTTCCTATATATCTATATATACGTATCTTATATATGTGTAGGTTTTTATACCACGAAAAAATCGAACACCATTTCGCGTGCGATACTCTAAGTCCAGTAAGAACCCAATCCACGACACTCTCGTAGGTATATATATTTATTTCCCAACATGGCGCGAGTTGGTTTTCCTCTTTTTTCCACGTATAGATTTTATATACTGAATAAATATAATATGTTTATGATGTTTACGTTTGGCCTGATTTTCGTTTCACGTGTCTAACTTGTGATGTCATATTTGACCCAAAATTGTTATCACTCGCCATCAGACTCGTCAAAATGCGAGTTAAAAAGGGGATTAAATTCCTTTGATACAACGACATTCTACATATCCTATTATATCTGTGATGCAGGTGTGAGGAAGCGACGGAAGTGGAGACGCATCATCAGCAAACAGCAGCAACGACGATGGGCGTCGCTGAGGACGAAACTCCGTCTTCTTTGACTTCTCATCCCAATCTCAACGCCAACAACCCCAATCAGCAGGAAGGTACGTACGTGCATGCTGAAAACGAGCAGTACTACTTGCGAAACGCACTACTTAGTCTTTCGGGTCGCGTGTCTGTTCGTGAGCGTCTTGAACAACGCTACCGTCTCTTTATATGGGGTTGCATGGGTTTCGAAGGTTAAAGAAAAGCATATTTTCTCTAATTTTTTTTAACCTAATAAAAGAATTATTTTATTCAAACTTTTAATCATATAAAGAAGTAACATTTGAACAATATTTTATAAAATTTTTATTAAAAATTTTTTGAAATTCGGCCGTTGAGACCTGGTTTTCGGAGATCTCTTAGAAAAAAGATCTTCACGGTGCTTAGGATAGCTCGTAATAGCTTTATCTTAATCAAAAAGCCAAATATTTTTTGCTGGTAGGTAAGTATAACTCGTGATTGAACGAAGGCTAAAAAGAAATTCAAATTTGAATTTTTGGCAGAGTTGTATGCAAAAAAGTAAATCTTCGGTAAAATTTACACCATGTATTGCCTTGTAAAATAAGTTGTGATCAAAGAAAAAAAAACCTCGTTCGATTACTAATCAATCCTATCTAGAAGAGGCATGCAAAATTTTAATAAGATCGGTACATTAGTTTCTGAGAAATCATGTCCACCGACTTCAAAAATAGAATTTTGAGAAAAAAGCGATTAAAGTTAAAGCTCTCGATCGGTCGAGCCTAATGAAAGGAATTTTCAAAAGCTCTCTCTCTCTCTCTTTCTCTCCTATAGTTTTACTCCAATTGACTTGAAACTTTAAGAAAGTATTCTTAACATTTTGCACTATTAAATAAAAAAAATTATTTTTTTGAAATTTGGGAGCCATGTAAACCCTTAAACTTCGGAATAATTTCGATGTATTTGTTTTACCAGTCAACGCACATCGTCGATTTCGAAAAAAAACCTGGAGTCTCTCGAAATCGCGACGGAACTACGAAACACGATTTTCTATAACCTTTTTTTTATGGATTCCTAACGAAAGAACAATAAATCGTACATTTTGTAAATTTCTTCGGCCTTGAAATTGGTCTGATTTAAAGGCGCGCAGCAGGGTCTTCGGAGAATCGTCGGCTTGCGTTGTTGTTCGTAGTAAAAACTCACCTTTCCGTCTTTGAACTACTTCAATTTCCTTTTCACTCGTACCTTTACGTAAAAAAATTCGCGAGGATTTTTAAGCGATATTCCAATCAAAAATCGTTCTTCCAATCTGCTTTATGATGCCCATGATGTTTTGTATTTACTACTTGCCTCGATTCGAAGTCATGGCCATTTTGTCATGCCAAATCCCACGAAAACAATTATTTTCGAGGTTGAGAGGTTAGGAGGAATGCCTAAGACGTTGAAGAACAAATTTTTCGTTTTTTAAAGAATCGCAGTAAACGATGAATAGGTTGTAAAATAGGAGGAAATGGAGGAAGAAGAAGGGTCGAAAGACAAATATTCAAGGATCTTTTCGTACCGTTGTCTTGAGTTCCCCGTTGGATCGCGACAGTAGAAGGACAACGAGCCGACTAGATACCTCGAGGCGTATTTTTTTATACATCGCTTCTATTTTCTTTGTCTTTTCTTCTCTTTCCTGCATTCGTACCGCCAAAGACGGATGTATGCCCACGTAAAGAGGCCTGATATGGTGCCCGTTGATGACGTCGAGTCCTTCGTTGTTCCTTTTATCGTTCATCGAGCCGATCGACAAAGGTCGACCGGTATCGATCAATGGATCGATAAAAGATCACGAGAGATTTCAACGCGTTGTCGAAGGCTTCCCTCCCTTCAGCTGACTACTTTGTTCTGTCGTGAGCTTCGACATTTTTTTGTAAATGTACTTTATTGCGTCTCTAATTATTAGATGCAATTGTAGAGAATTGTTGTAATGGTTAAAATGCAATAATTACTGAAAGAGGATGAGCGGAATTGAATTTACGATAGTGGCTTCAAAATGGCAGAAGGAAGAGAACGCGACGCGAAGACAACGTGGATATGTCGCTCATGGCTGGTCAGCACCCATGGTTAGTAGAGCATGCGTTGCATCAATGATGCGATCCTTGAAAAACAATTAGCCTCTTAGCTGTGGTGCTAGAACGACATGACGGTGAGTTTACTCATCAAACACTGACCATGCGCAGCTATCATAAAATTAAATTAGGTTATAAAGAAATAGCGCTTGTGTTTTTATATATAATTTCTTTTCTTATAATTTTATCATATCGTATTTATTTATATTATTACATACGATCTTATCCGTCTTATACATCTGTATCTCGGATATGAGCAACATTTTCATCTTTCTGTTTCTCTGAGTTTACCTCCTTCAAGAATGGAACAAATATCTTGAAATAATAAATGAAACGTTAGAAAACGAATAAAGAAATAATATAGTTAGAAATTTTTAAATAGTTTAGAGTCGACTCCCGTACAAAAAAACGCGTTTATTCGCCTAATTTTATGCCAGTTTAAACGTGTCACTGTACTTTGTTGCAGCTCGTGAATATTTTTATGTGCATATTATTTTTTTAATAAACCTTTATATCTTTCATGACTATTGGTTTCGCTCAGTCAAAAAGAACGTCAAAAAAGACTGATGTTAAAAAAGCGCCAAAATTCTATTCCTTGAGGCACTTAAAATATCAATATGATGTTGTTTTGTAGATCTTACCTCTTCATAAATACGCACTTTTTTATGACAAATATTATAGGGAAGTTATACAAATTGTAAACGAAGCAGACTGTACTCCAAAAGTGAATTCGAAACTTTCCAATTTCGCACGAATGTAAGAAATGCAAAAAATTTATGTGTATGTGTGTGTGCGCGTGCGCGTGAACGTCATCTTATATTGTACAATAAAGTTAATATTTATATGATAGCGGTTGATCTACGGTAACGAAAGAATTAAACGCAACTCGTTTCTTAAACGATAAAATTGTATTATTTGCATAGATCGCCAAAAGTCTTGCCGTGATTTGCTACGCCATACAAACGTGTTTCGGCACACAAACGTATAGATTTACGAGTAAATGCGTTACGTCATAGTATCAAAAGTTATAGAGTAAGTCATTCGCTGGGTGTTATTGTTTTGGAAGAAAAACGCTCGGGAAGCACGAACGATATCAAACAGTTCTTGGAATTTTGCTTGGCGTATGTGACATATCGAAATGATATCGAGTTCATTCGTTGAACTACAATACGAATATTCCTTTATTCCCCTTTACGGGTTTATTTTTTGCCGAGCCTAAGTAAATTATGCATTGTATATCAATCGTCAACGCAAGAGCATCGGTAAAATAATTCTCGTAATTTCGTTGAGTGTTTTGCGTTATTTCGTGTTGCATCGAGGTGCGAAGTGTAACGAACTGAAATAATATCGTGGTATGCTTTCGAAGTACAAGGAAGCGTCGTCTGGCCGAGGAAACCAATCGTCGACGTGGTTTCGAAATGTTGGTGCACTCATTCTGCAACCTAGAAGCTTCGCAACGCTCGTTATCACCCTCGCCTCTTTTGAATATCTAGGGATAACGCGCGAGTTCGCTCATATGATTAATAATATAATTATGACATAACAGAACAGATGCAAATTTAGACCTTTTCTAACATTTTTTTATCCTACGTATTGTACGTAACTGTCTATAACGTTTCATGAATATTATCTTCAATTTTTCCATTATGGTGGCGCACGTTATATGGAAATTTACTGTGCGTAACTCTCAGACTTTTTTTTACATCAAATTCAGCATTCATATAACATCTCTTTATTTTCTATCGACAGCAAAGCTTTCTAGATATATCTAAATATGCCGTAGAAGTCGCGACGACAAAACGAATAAAAAAAAAAAGCAAAAAAAGTGTGAATTGTTGGCGTATTCACGATCCTCGGATATGCCATTATCATCAAACGAGGATGAGCGATAATTCATGGTATCATTGAAATGCGATATTTGATAACTGTTAGCGCGAGAGGTAAGAGATGACGAGAACGGGACTTCCTGGACTCTCCTGTCGTCAGCGTTCCTTCTTCACTGACGCTCATAACTTAAAGCGACTACGTATGTACGTGTATACAATATGCGTAATAAGAGTGAGTGTTGGCTACCGCTATTCGCAGAAATCTCTACGATAAATCTCTTTGCCTCTTTTATTTCTCGCTCGATCAGCCTCTTCGAAAGCAGCGGACGTACGTTCTCGCATTCCTTACCTAGCCTTTGCCTGTCTTTCCGAAAGGAAGAAAGTAAATCGCATAAAATGCGTTATAAGTTGTCAAAGTTTTTTAACGATCGAGAACGCAGCATTGTGTGTTCATCGCGATTTTCCATCGAGCGAGCATCGTTATTTGCCATGTAATGTGCGCGAGACTCAATGTCACCGTGCTCGACCGTGCATGTCCGTGAAAACGAAGCTTCCAGGCCAGGTGAAACGTCGAACGTATTCAGGATTACGTAATCATCGATCAACATTTGAGGAGTTCGAGGAATCGTCGATATTAATGTTTTCTTTGTCTTTCTCCTAACTCGCGATTATATCAACGAAAATCGTGAGGTAACGATAACGAAATATATGAATGAACCTAAAAACAACAAAAAAACGAAAAACTATGACCGGTACCGGAAATTTACCGGTAGAAGCATTGATTAATTCACTCTACGCGTTCTTTACCATATGTGGCCTATTTCCGATACACACTAAAACTCGTTTGTTCGTTGTGCTGTTTCTTAAATTAAGAGATTCAGATTTTTTTTCTTTATTAGCTCTGTTGGTTTGATAACTTTATTACGTGTGGCTACATTAAAATTACTTTTTTTGTTATTAGACGATTGCAAAGATTCATACTCCATGTTTAGAGATGACGAGAATTTTATCGAACTTTAGTTCAATGGAGTTTACAAGTTTCTATGAGAAAGGAATCCAGCAACTTATAAAGAGTTGGGAAATGATTGTAGAATCTGGTGGTGATTACGTAATTGATTTATATTAATTGATTTATAAAAACAGTTTATTTTACACATTGATCACATGACCACAGATCGTTTTATCTATGACGTCATGGTGGTCATTTTTGTTATAATGTCAATTAGCGAAATTTATCTCAGATACGTGAAAATGGCGTGGCAGTCAACGTGTTAAAAATGTAATCGCTTGTGCTTTATTTTTAAATTGGACACGAACTTTTACAATCGCCGATTTTACTTTTAGAAGTTCTTCGATTTTAATTTCAGAATACACAAGAATCGGTAAAAATATATTTAGAAATAGGTTAATAAAAAGTAATCTTAATTTTTTTTTATAATACTTTTTTATTTCGGGACTCGGAACGGTATCTTGTCAGCTTAGAAAATTAGCTAGAATTGAAACTAGTCCCTGGCAGAAAAAGGTATCTGGATATTGTTTGGAGACAAGGGACAGCTTCAAGAAGTGATATTCGATTGTTTCTTTTCTCTCCTTCACTATCAACGGTGTTTCTCGGCACACGATTTGTTTTTGCCTTTTGGCACTGTATTATTTCGTTTGAAATAATCCAACAAATATAAAAAATGATTGTCTTAATAAACCATATTTATGCCTTTTTTGCGTTGATAAGGTAAATCGCGTGTTTTCTCGTTGGTATATTAGATCTACCGGAAAGTTTCGTCATATAATGTCATCACAAACTTCAACGAAGACTCCTTCGACCATTTCATTTCTATGTATGTGCTCGATATATATATATACAGGAGAAGAGATGGTCAGCAACCATAAAAATTATATTATTCGGTAAGTATTAATTAATCTATCGAAAACGTATTGGTTTCTTTTCATTCAAAAACAACAGACCTTCCGGTAGACCTAATATTTACCTTTATGGTAAATATATTTTTCCTCGTAAATAGAAATAAAATGTTAAAATTTCGTTCAAGAGACGTTAGATCGATGCTAGACAATGTCGAAAGTGTCGAATGGTTCTTTTTGATCCTCGATTCCAAGAAGAGCGAAGGTGCGCGCAGATGCCTATTTACCTACGTGTCTAGCTGTGTTGTGTAACACATTCTACGCACAATGGCGGTAACACCTTGTAGCCCTGTGACTATCGTCAACGTAACGACGACAACGACGACGACGACGACGTGGACTCACGTGCGTCGAGGCTAATACCCCACGGTCGTGTAACGACGTTACGCGTAACACGCGAAAGTCTCGAGACCTAACGAGAAAACCAGTTCCCATGCGCCAACAACGACGACGAGGACAGCGAAGGCGAGAAAAATTGCGAAAAGACGGTGCTTGGTATTTATCAATCAAACGACTAATGAAAAATAAAAAAGATACGATCGATCGTCACGAGTGTTTTCGTACGGAATCGATCTTTTGAAGATTTAACGCACAGTTTTGGCGTTATCGTAACATTTTAACTTCCAGGATGACATACGTGAGTTCGTTTGCCAGTGATTATCGGCCGCACTCACTTATAGAACGCAATGTCAGCTATTATAGATTAAGTTAATGTTAATGCTAATTAATTAAATAAAAGTTAATGCTAATTAAGTCTGAATTTGCATGCCAATAGCATGCCTTTAATTTGTGACAAGGCTTACAGAATATGCTGTGGCGGCAGTGAGTAGTTTTCTTGCGTATATGTCCGAGGTAAGGAATTTTTCTGAATGGCGTGAACTCTTCAAAATGTGGAAAAGGCATGTTCTGTTAAAGTCTACGTTTGAGTTACTCGTATTAATGAATCGAACTTAATGCTTTGTGTACAGACGAATGTGAGAGCAAGTTGCACGTTAAACGATTTTGTTTGTGTCGTGTGAGTTTGTGTGCTCCGCAACTAAAGTGAAAAAGAAATGCGTAACAAAAGAGTTTGCAGCTTATAAATAAAAGACTATTTTTTCAATTACTTTTCTGTTTACTTTATTGGTAAAAAGTTAAACTGTTAATAATATTTGAATAATTGGCATCTCTTGATAGTATTGAATCGTTCTTTCTGTACTTGTCTCATTATAACAATTAAACAAACTTCTTTTCTCGTTTTTGATGATCTTTCATGTCTATTCTTTTTTTTTTATATTAAAAGTCGTGACCTCGTTCAAGAGCCCATTGACTAAGCGACTTTCATGTTTTTCTCTACTTCAGAATATTTGTTCGATTCTGTAACCGTATGCTCAAGTGAAACTTCTCCAATAAACATCTATAACATCTGTTGCACGTTCTTGAGAATTCGGCGTAACTATTATGCTGGACTCTCCTTCGAAAGGTTGATTCTAAAGTACTTGGTTTATCAGTCGTTGATCAAATATTGTATTATCTGCATCATTGTCGTCGTCATCTTCCGAATCGCCATATTATACTCGCAATTTAGGAAAATGTTTTCGATAACTGATAATATCACTGTTATCATTGCTAAAAAAACATTCTGATAAACCAAAATTACATCTTCGTTTTCGTTACCTAAATTCATTTTGATGGATCAGAATTAAAAATTGTATAAATTCACAAAACACGTGGATGTTTGCTTACGGTAAAATTTTGATTAGGGGAACTGCTTTATAAAATAATATTTTACAAATATTGCAATTAAGCATTTTCACTTTTTAAAATATTTTTGAAAAGATATTCTAAGATGACAAAAAGTATATTACCGAAAGATCTGACGTTTGGTTCAAAAGTTACAGTAGTTTAGTGAAACAAAAGAATTAGTTGAAACGAAAGCTTGGCTTGATAAGTGTTATCCGGACTCTGCACCAGGAAAATCGACCATTATTGAC
>JAITYT010000431.1:910091-921326 GCA_025433975.1 Liostenogaster flavolineata
ATCATACATCTCATTTTTCGTGGAATTTCTTTAGAATCGCTTTAACAATCACATCAGCAACGAGTCGTCGCGGTACGAAGAGCAACGACGAGTATCGACCCTATTCGAGCGATTTGAGAGATCGCCGTTACACTTAAGCCCTGTGGCGCTTCGTGACCCGGCACTATCGTTTACACGGAATCTCTAACACGGCGTTAGCGAGTTAAATACCCGGGCAGAAAAACAAAAGAATTTCAATGGTGACGAGGAGGCTTAATCAGAGCCCATCGGATGCGTTCTACGTACATCGTACGCATTTACATAGGAAGCGATCCGAATCTGGGTTGAAGCTCGAAATCTACAGCCGTCGCGATACCACGAAGTCTCGTCAATGCATTCGAATAGGTTGCCGTGTTCAATGATGAAATATGTCGGCATTTCTCTTTCGCGAAATTCATAAACGCGATAAGATATACTTCCGGCTGAAATTTAGGACCACCGCGTAAGAAAGAAACCAGGCAAAATTATGCATTTATACGATGAAAGATTTTCATTAAAAAATTACTTCGTTTTATTACTCGGAAGTATTTTACTTAATTTTGATCAAAATTCGTTGGCTGACGATGTCCGTTCAATTTTTACGATTATAAACATTTGATTATCGTCATAGACTAAATAATCTGCGATCACACATGACCTATATGAGAGTCAACGTGTTAAATATTTGTCCTCGCTACAGAGACGCGTAATGATACGGGTTTTAGGTGGTGGGATTGGATTTTTACGCGATTCTGATAAACATACGCCCGTCAGCTATACATCGGCCTTTAACTTGAACGGTAAAAATGTTCTGTGACGTCTACATACATAGAACTTCGACCTGAACGGTAAAAATTTGATTTACGAATGGAATGGAATCCCTGGAAGCGCGAGTGAAAAGTAATTTCGCATCGAAACAATGGAGAACGTCGCATCCGGCGGAAGTCGAGATCACGTTTTACTAGTTGCTCTCTTAAGTCGGTATCCTTCCTTCTTTCCCCTTTCGCCTTATTCTTGCTCCTGTTCTTTTTTTATTTTATTTTTATTCATTCTCGAGGATACGCGAGGAAAGAAAGGTGGAAAAGAGATCGAGAGTACCGCGAGATTCGATATCGCTCCGAAAGTATTATCTAAGAACTATTGTTCGTCTTGGAAGAAACGGAAAGTGCGCGTTTTCTAATAACTCTCATTTTCGATCCTCTCTCCTCCGTGTGCGCGCCTATGTGCGTCTCTTTCGCTCTTTCCAAGTATATTACGAGAATCGAGAGGTTTTTCTAACAGACGATATACGGGAAAAGATATTTATCTTTTTACGATCGCCTTTTACGAACTACGATTGACGTAAGAACGTGAATTCCGTCGTGTGCGGCTCTTTGCCGTATTAACGAAGCCGCAGGAGTAAGTGAAAACTGACGGTCATCGAGAAATTCAAGCTAACCGATTTTTAATCGATATTCTTGGTACCCAATTAGAAATAAGTGTTCGCGATATCACCGCTGACCGCTCGAGAGGGTGTCAGAAGAAAGTTACTTTCGAGCGTTCTTTGTTATAAGGTGAGACGCGTTACTACAAAAGAGACATTATTAATTTTTATGTTACGCTACGTCACTTATACTCAAAATGTATCGGATTATTGCAAAAGTTTCTACCCGACGTTTAAGTCGGTCTTCGAGACCTTGGAAGAAAAACCACGCAGTTTCTACGAAAAGGAATCTGCTGGTGACTGTGTAATTGACCGATAAAACCGTTCATTTAAAAACTTAACCGCTTGTGTCTTATCTTCATATCGAATTCACACAGTTTGTCCAATTTTAATCTTTTAAGTAATTTCGTATGTAATATTATTTGTTTCATGCATGAAATATTAAATCACGAAAAATTTAAAGGAGATCCACGACGAGTGAAAAGTCATCGTGCTCGATTGAGTTACCATCAAACTCCTTCCTCCTCGTCGGTCGATGACAGGTATCTGTCATACTTTTTGGACGATAGAAAGGAATATAGTGAAAAACTAAAAAGGTAGGAAGTAGAAAAAAGGGGTGGTACGCTCGTAGTTTAACGAAGCACGTCGTCGTCTCAGCTATCCGCGCCATATCTCAGTGAAATTGTCGAGCGGTCATTGTTGTGTCGCGAACGCGCGTTGCAGACCGACAACGCGATCATGGAATGGAAATCCGGCATGTGGCTTCTACGCGCGCCAACTCGCGTGACCAACGATCTTCCTTGGATCACGGAAGCGCGTTCTCTCTATTGCTCGGTTCCTGGTGACGTGCGTCGACCCCGGTCTCCTTCGAAAGCAAGGAAGAGCAAAATCGTCCCTCTTCTTCGTCTCAATGACGATTCTCACGGGACGTTCCTGGGGAGGAACAAGCAGGTCCTAATACCTGATGTGGTTTCGAGAAACGCGATGCTCGCGAAATTTCGAATATCCGACGTTAAACTTATTTCCTTTTTGCGATTCGTCTTGTTGAATCCTTGCCTTGTCCCACGCTGCTGCTACGTCGCTGTAATAAAATTTCTAGGTTAGGAAGGTAACGATGTTTTCATTCTCTTATTAAAATTTCCACCGACATAGATTACAAAGGAACACTGCAGTATTTTAGTTAGGTCGTACTGCGTCTTGGGCCGCTGCCAAGTTCGCCTCTATCAACGCTGCCACCACCATCGCTACCGTCGCTACCATCGCTATCTTCCTCTCCTCCTGTACCTCCTCGGTTCTCGTCGAAACTCGACGGAACTAACCGGCTGTCTTCCCTCGGTTTTTCTCCTCGTTCGCCACGCTCCTTCTCCTGCTCTTCTTCCCTCCTCTTCCTCGTAGGTGTTCTGGGTCAAGTGTGCATCCCAATGATCGTCGAAGGTCCGCGTTGTTGCGCAATGCCTCGGTGCAGCGACGGAAAGCTCTCGTTCTCGAGCAGCTGGCTTATCGGTGATCACGACTAATTCACTTTTATCAAGATCCGTTTGGAATCAAGTTGTCGATGAAAATTCGGAAGACGATTCGAGGGAGAAGATAGAACTGTTATCATCGCGTACGTAGAAAGTAATGAAAGATATTAGTGGCGCGTGTACAAACGCTTAGGGAGAAACTAAAATGCAATAGAAACGCTCCGGATATCCGGTACTGTCCACTATCCGGTCGCTATCCGCCCAGATACTGGACGTATCAAAATTTTGTGAAAAACGTTACTTTATCGCGCGATTACGAATATTACCGCGCTAATTTTGCTTCTTCTTTGGAAATTTTGCTCGGTGCGCCACGAAAGTATTTTCACGCTTCTAAGCCGTGTAATCGTAAAACAATAATAAATTTGATTTTATAAGATCACGCGCTATCCACGGAACGTTTATCGTGCTGATGGTCATTCTCTAAAATTCGTTAACTAGCGATGTTCGCTCAATTTTTACAATTGTAAACATTTTAGACTCTGATCACCACCGTCGTAGACAATACAATCTGCGATTATGTGTGTGTTAGTAACAAGGATGGGATAACGTTAATCGGATTGATTTTAGTCCATCGAAGTTTGCATCTATTTAAATCGTGAAATTTAGGCTCGTAGGAAGTTCGGTGAGGTGCGAAATGAAGACACTAAACGCCATTTAGGTTCGAGTTTCTCGATCGTACGCGCGATACGTTCGTTTCCGACGCTGTGAGTAGCGGTAAAGAGAGTCTGGGGCTTTAATCGTCGCATCGGATTCCGGAACCTCGGTTCATGCCGCAGCCATTCTCTCTATGAAACATCACTTCCCCGTCACCTGCGTACATACGCGGCCATGACTCGTGATAAATCTCGTGCCATCCTCTTCTACTCGTTCGAACAATTCGATCGTCTCTCCCTGCGCCTCATCCTTTCCCTCCACCTTTTCAGCCCACAAGGTAAATGGTAATTTCTATTACAATATGTATCGACGAAAAATACGTTTTCTTTGTGTGCCTTAGAGGCGGACGTTTAACTTATCAATGGATCATTCGCTTAATTTCTTACCATTTCCTGATCATGGCACTAAACGATGATATGTTTAGTTTATTCTTCGACACGCAACGGTTTACAGTTGTCTACGTTTTATGAACTGTCGTCGGGGGTACCGACAAGTTTTTTCGTTTTTTTCAATTGGCCCGATTATAAAATCGTTACGTTAATCGAACGAAATTTAACCGTGATTATAAATTAATTAACAATATTTCTTTACAGTACGTAGTAATTTTTCATAAGATATCAAGCTCATCCTTAGAAAACGGATAAGAAAAAGATTTTAAAACGAAGAATCTCCAATAGCTCTAACGTTATTGTGTATCAGTCATTAAATAGTTAGGCCACTTCCTCTTTTTACGCGATCGGGTCACCTCGGCCGTGATTTCGTCTACAAAATGACGAGTTTTCACAGTAGAGTTACTTCGTAGAAAAACAGATCGTAGGTGTTGCACGTTCCCGATCTTGATTTCCGATAGAGCAACGATGACACGCAGAAAACCGAACTCGTATAGAAATTAACATCATCTCCCATATATGTCGCACCATGGGGCCCTAGAAATCCATCCACCTCTAAGTAATCTTTTATAATTCCTCGAACATTCTCACCGAACTGTACATGTTGAATTTGGAATATTCCGAGAAAAATTGTAGCGTTTCGGCGAAACAAAAATACAATTAGACGCGCTGAACCTTGTATGAGCAGTGATAATGGACGATTGGGAAATTTGGTGCTCAATTTGAAGAAAAAAGGCGAAAGGTTATATTTCTAAATAAACAGTTTTATTAATCAATTAAACAATCACTATCATTTTCTTCGATTATCTCCCAACATTTTACAAGTTGGTGAATTTCTTTTTTATAGAAATTGCATAGTTTTTCTACATAGATCTTTTGAAGATCCTATGGAATAGAACTTTTGCAATCGTCTTTAATAAATCGTATATAACGAATTCGTTTTTACTTTTCACTAAATATTTCTAATCGATGCACTTTAATATTATTCACGAACAAAGTAAGTACGATCGATGCTAAAACACTTGGAGAATAGTATCGATAGACGATCGCCATCGATGGACGCGTTACGCGCGAAGGAAGAAGTTGCTCCTAGAAAGAATTCAAAATTCATGTGTACGGTGCGATCGTTTCGCGAGATTTATTCGAAACGTTCTTCTTTTTCTTTTCTCCTGGAGCTTTGAACGAGGAGAAACTAGCGGAATTTAATTGCTCTCTATCGGGGAAACAGATAATAAAGCAACGGTGCACAATAACGGTTAAGAGGGCTATCATTTCCGAACGTTACTTTCCTTTCTCCTGTACAAACAATCGCAAGTGCCTTCACTTAAATGACTGAGTTTCGTTAAAAACGCGGCTGTGATATCATCGAGTTTCCTCCTGGCCAGTCATCGTTCCGTCTTAGAAATTTAATAATTCCACAACGAGCAACGCTTTCTTATTTTCATTTCGATCTATTTCGCAAAATCGCCACGAAACACAGAAAGGCGCGTATCAATTTATTATAAATCTTTAGATCTTTCTCTCGATCCATCGATAGACAAAAGCCTCGTGATTTGGGGCTTCGCAAATCGCACCACGTGCAGAAGCTATCAAAGAAAGAATCGATATCGAGTCCATCGATGATTCATGCTGAAAGGAAGCTTCTAATCGTGTTAACATGCGCAACGTGGCTCTGGTGTGTACGCTCGTTTCAGCAGGAATCCGGATTCGTTTTATTGCGCGTTAAGAACGAAACGTCGAGACTAATTAGAGGAGCGCCATGGACGTCGCGGACGATAAGGCGTCTCGTCGCCAGGATCGTTTAGATGGCGGCTGCTAAAGCGGCTCACGCGCCACTCGTCGACCACACCGAGCCTCACTGTGTCGCGAAATGATTCTCGTTCTCGACGCCGAGAACTATCGTACCATCGTCTGACCAATCGATTCGCGGAAATCAATCGGTTGGCCGGAGTTAAGTGGCAGTGGCGCGGTACTCAAGGAAGAATCGCATGATACAACATCGCTGGATGCTCCGGGACTCCTCTGGATTTAATCGATGGATTTGACGCGACCTGGCTTCTCGTTTAACTCGACTTGGTATCATCTGCCTAACGGTAAACCCAACCGTATCTTCATCTTAAATCTTTGAGGACTGGACGCACCAACTGGCGTTCTGACGAAAACAAACGTTACCCACCGTACACGTCATTTGCCGTCTTAATCCAAGGAAGATCTTATCGCGTGTTATTTACGAATCTTTTGCCCTTTTAACTCGGATCATGTAGCACTTTTGAGCACGTGTCCTCAAATTTTTAATATCGAGATCTCAATTAATTTCAAAGGTATAACGATTCGAATAAAGCGATTTGTCTTTTCTCCTACTTCAAAAATGTCCCGGTTTGAAGCCGCGAGATTCGTGGCACGAGCTCCTGACCATCGATGAAGCTGAAGAAATCTGTGGATGAGAGTCGGAATTCCGCAAGATTTTCCAACGAATTTGCCCTTATCTAATAACTTTTGTCTTTCTCCGATACATCGTCGTGAAGAGGACGTGTATCCTTGCGTTGTCTCGCGATGCGTCGCTTGGATAAGGCACGATGATAGACAACCCACTCCCTGCGAAGCCATCGATGCTCCCGCCATACAGTGGTTCAGTTTTGAAAAAAAAAGTAACATTGACTGATAACTTTTGAATCGTAAGAGATATTAGCATTTTGGATTGTGTATTTTACGAGGAAGATGTACCGAGAATTGGTTACGATCATTACGACCATTTGGTTACGATTCTTGACTTGTTGAGGTTCGATAGATATTGCGTGTTAAATGTAAAATATTTTGAGAATTTTCTTACCCATATTTAACGTTAATTTGTACAAGTACTGTCCATAACAAGTATGAATGACAAGCTTGATTTCTTGTCTCGAACAAATGCTCTTCTCTATGAAAAAAGAAAACAAGAGCAAAATATCAAACGAGGCGCTCGGGACACCTCGAAGGAGATCGGGTTTTTTCAATAGAAAAATTCTACTCTTAAAACATTCAACTTTAAACGTTGATATCTTTGTAAATATACAATATTTTTTGTTAATATTCCATTTCTGAAGTCACTGGATACTAAGAACCATGAAATGTATACGTTGGTTAGAAGATGATGGAAGAAACTTCATTTTTTAACCCAATGTCACTTACTTTCCGAAACTAAACACCAGTGTTGCGCTTGTTGAACGAAAAAAGCAATTGACGAGCGATTAACGCAATGTTATGAACGTGAAGCGGTTTTTTCAAAGACGTGCTTGCGACGACGATAAAAAGTAGCGGCACGTGACGCTGCTCCAACCTCCGAGAAAAGAGAAAGCTAGTGGGCGGATCCATTAACACCGATATACCATGCGTCTTGCCTCCCCGTCAAATTCGTTAAAGCGATTAACGTCTTACTTAACGGATCGACACTTTAATTTGCGTTCTTTTATTAGCATCCATCGTGACCCATTATTTCTGTCGCTGGTTAAGTCGTCGTCTTCGTCGACAATTTAACCTCTGTGTAACATCGAGCCGGACTTGAGCTGCTGATTCGAGGCACATTAAGAAACACTTATCCCGCAAACGTAAGAGGTTTTAACTTGGAACCTAAGGAGGTCTAAGGGAAACAAGTAAAACAAATATAAATATTAAAAAAGCCAATGGCGCTTGCGAGTTCTGCGTCGACAAGTGTCGAGAAATGATGGAAATATTAGGTCGTCGGAAAAGTCATGACACGTTTCTTCTACGTTTTAAAAAGTGTATTTATTTATATATAGAACAAAGTTTAATCAAATTATTGATGGGCAATGATGTATCGTCCATTTTGCTCGATAATCTTTTGCCATCTTTCAGCAAGCTTCATAAATCCTCGCTCATAGAAGGATCTGTCTTTATCGGCGAAAGCTGAACAAGATGCTGATTTACAGCCTCATCTGAATTGAACGATATACCACGCAAGGAGTTTTGAAGAGAATGAAACAAGTGGAAGCCTGACGATGCAAGGTCAGGCGAGTATGGTGGGTGTGGCAACACATCCCATCCAAGCTCCAATAATTTTTGACGGGTGATCAAACTTGTATGTGGTCTCGCGTTATCGGGATGGAACACAACTCTGTTACAATTAACGAGATTTGGAAGTTTCTGGATGATGGATTCGTTCAAATTGTTCCATTAGTGGCAGTACACTTCCGAATCGATTGCTTGGTTTCTTAGTAGAAGCTCAAGTAACACGACACCTTTAAAACCACGCCACACTGAGAGCATAACCTTTCGTCGACGAATTTTGGGCTTTCGATGTCGTTTGAGGCGGATCATCATCAAGACCGTTTGCGCATCACATTATTTTAAACGAGCCACTTTTCATCACCAGTTATCGGTCGCTTTAAAAAAGGATCGTTTTCCTCGCGTTTAATGAGTACGTTGCAGATTTTTATGCGTGCTGTCAAATGAACTTCTTTGGGTTCATGAGAAACCCAAATATCGAGTTTGCTTATGTATCCCAGCTTCTTCAGGTGGTCGTGAACGGTTGAATGATGGATGTTCAATGTTTCTGCAATTTCGCGTGTCATGTAACGTTGCTTTGCTCAATTAATGTCTTTATTTTGTCGTTATCAACGTCCGTTGGCCTTCCTGACCGAGGAGTGTTGTTAAGGTCAAAATCACCACCATGGAATTTCGTGAACCATTGTTGAAATAGACGTTCTTGTAGAGCATTATCACCGCAAAACTTTACGCAACTTTTCACAAGCTTGACGCGCGTTCTTCCCTTTACGGAAGTAAAATAATAAAATATGAAAAATGCAAAGTTTGATCTTCTATCTTCAATTTGTCATAAAAGCTGTACAAAACGGGGAGAAAAGGATCCATTTTTTTTAAATGAAACTAAAACTGTTAGCTTTTAAGTGACATAACGATAATAGATGCAAATAACTCTAGTACTTTCAAAAATGTACAATCGCCATCTGTTACGAAAATGCGTTATGACGACACTATACGTCCAGATGTATGTTGGCGTGCAAACGCAAACAAAAATCGTCGACCATGTCACGCGATTCACGATGTAAGCCATAATGCAATAGACGATCAAAGTCGACTTACGTTTCCTAATTAATTGTCAGTGATCGCCTTGCCTTCGACGCTGAAAACGGGTGTATAATAAGCCGAGAGACGATCGCGGAGAGACCCCAGAAGCAAAGAGAGAGAGCTAGACCCTGGGGATCGTTTGAACGTTCAACCAACGGTCAAAGGAAATCCGCGTAACGAGGTTCCGCTTCGTGATACGTACGAAGCTATGATTCGATCGTCTTCTTGGTCGTTTTCGTCATTGTAATTGCTACGAGGAGAATTGCACTGGAGCGCCTTATTATATGAAATCATAAATTAGTCGTATGGATAGTTAACCTAGTTCCAACGAGACGCTTGCCTTCTTAGAAAATAATTCCGTGCCTACGCACGCACGCTTTCGATCCTTCCCCGCTCGTTTTTTCGTTAATAACGATCAAGATCGACGAATCATTGATCTTACCGCGATAAGTGATCCGCTTTGGAAAAACACCACATTTTAACATTTGAAAGACCGCTGTCATGTAAGATGTGACTCGACGTTACAATGTCTGTCGTCCGACAATGTACAGCTAAACTTTACGCGAATTGGAATATCGAAAATAACTTGTTTACGTGATTTTTATTTACTTTTTCGCAAGCAACCTAACGTTTAACAAGGGATGATCTTGAAGTGTCACAACCCGATTGTGATGAAATTTATATACGATATAGTTCGCGTCAAAGTATTTGACACGTATTCATTTTTTGTTATTATTATGCTGTTTTTCCCTCCCTCCGGATTTTCTCGATGTAGGCCCACATACGGGGAATTTAACCCCGATCCACGGAGTGTCAGACGGGCATGCTACCCCCAGTCTACCGCGACTAGGTTATAGATGCAACGATCGCCATGTATATATATTTTGATGGCCGCCACATATCTATTCGCACTTCCGACTGTTATTCTTAAATGTGTTTAGTATGTTTTTTGATTTGGAAAAAATCGACATTCTTCAGTGAACTTTTTACTTGTCATTTAATCGTTGAACTTCTCTGTTATTTTTTCATCTAACGAATGATGCGAGAGTTTAACGAACAATTGAATAGCAAAAGAGCAACATAGACAATACATATGCAATCTTGTTGACGCATCAGAGCAGTGTCGCCTTACAGAGAAAAGGACAGAACTCCTCTCTTCTCAATCCAAACTTTCTAGAAGCTACGGAATGCGTCGAAGTAAAGGCGCCATAAAAAATGGTCATCGACGTTGCTTTGTCTTTAGTCATCGTCAGGTACTCTCTCCGTCGCCTTTCTTCTTAAAGGGCTTGCACATTGGACGAATACCATGTGCATCATAGGATCAAGACAAAGAAAGGCCAAACCAGCAATCGTACAGTTACGACCTCGAGCGCTAGTATTTCCTTGTCCTTTCATTAATATTCTCGACCAGAGTGGGGATGAACAAATTCCCAGAAAACATGTACCGAAAACGTTTGACAAGAAAATCTAAGCGAAAAGAAAGAAAATATCTCATCCCACGCGAGGGTACAATTTTCTCTCTAACGTCACTTTGCAACTGGAAGGGTAAGAGGGAAGTCTGAGTTGCACGTCGTTGGTGCAACTATCATCAGTCTTATACACAGCACGCATTACACAATTCACTGCACGCAACGTTTATCTGTTAAATATATATTGAAGTTTAGCGTTAGCCGAGTGAACTCACGCTCCCATCCCGTCCTTTCCCAATCGAGGGAATCGTTCATTCGTGATCGGCGTTTAAACGTACGACGAGTCGCGGAATCATCAGCGATCCAGAGCTACTTGAGACTTATAAAATACAGTCGGAATTAGTAACGATAATCAAGAAACTCGACAACAAATCTTAATGGTAGCAGGACTTGTTTTTCATACTGATAAAATTCTTCAAGAAAAAAGTGGTAAATATAGAAATTGATTACACAATGTACATTGTACGATAGCACGACTGCCATATGTGATTCGAGCAAACATTAATGCTACTTAAAAAAAAGTACTTCTTTTCCAAAAACTTCTTTCCTATTTTCTATTGTAAGAGGAATATAAGAAATATTCCGGACGTTAAGAAAATATAGGGCTTCTTTATTTAGATCTTCTCACACCGAGGATTCGTAAGATTCGAATCGTCCCGATACGAGTTTTTTTTTTT
>JAITYT010000431.1:921637-933742 GCA_025433975.1 Liostenogaster flavolineata
TTTAGAAAGTGCTAACTTCCAAAAGACAGCTGTAAAAATTTCATGGCTATCTGACATTTGGTTCAAAAGTTACAGTAGTTTTAGTGAAACAAAAGAACTTCGCGTGTTGACTCTGTACCAGGAAAATCGACCATTATTGACCGGTTTGCTGAATTTAAACGTGGTCGTACGAACACCGATGATTGTTTTAGTAAATCGTAAAGTGAAGATGTAAGAGATAGCTGACACTTTGATGAAGATATCAAAGGAACGTGTACCGGGCATTGTTTTTAGACCGGGAACTTATCAGCTGATGTGTTATAGTTCCTACGCGAGTGATTTACAAAATCGAAGCATATCCGAACTTTCAGAGATTAGAATGAATTTTTTTCGAATAAGTAGTTCAGATGACTACAAAAATTCCATAGCAATACTTTCGTACATGCTCACTACATATCCTCAAAGTTAACAACTTTCAGGATTATTCCTTATAACGTGGCTTTTGATTTTGTAGCACGACTAATATTGGAAATCGAATGATTGTATCGATCTTTTCGCTCGAACTGAAATGCGCGTGGAACAAAAATTCCTCTTGCGGTAAAAAAAAATCATCATTAGAACACGTTGACTCGATCACGATGGAAAGCGCGCGTAGTTCAGCGTTGTTCGTGTACGTAGGTTGCGAAACGAATCGAGTCACGCTCGCGAAGAAACGATCGAACGTTCCCACCTATTATTGGCTATGAACGGAACGGCGTAGACTCGTACGAGCGAAGCACGTGATTTCGAGCAGATTTCGCTCCTTCGGATCTCTTATCGCAATTAGAAGTTGGTCTTTGACCCGATTTCACACCATGTTGTTCGAACAACGTCAAAGGTGGAATTCTCCTCTACAGACCAGCGCCGCGTAAAGAGGCTCGCGCTCGAAGGGAACGTGAAAAAAATATCGTTCCAAGGCGGCAGGTCAAGACACCGTGAGACAGTTCTGTGTCTTCTTTGCATTCGACCATTCCTTCACAAGCAAAAATAAACGAAGCGCGCAAACTGTCTGCACTCTGTTGTGTGGACTTGGGTTAGGTTTGTAAAAATTGTAAATAGAAAATACTCCTATTATACAGTGATGAACATAAGTACGGGCATAGTAAAAGATTCCGAATACAAACATTTATAACTATTGAAAAAATGGTTTATACCAATTGTTTTTCGTACAAATCTGTATTTACAATGTTTTGTTGCTTATATACAAAAACAGAAGAAAATTGATAAAGCAGGGAACACATAACTAATAAAAATACGTTTTACCGCCATCTTATACCTGGACAATATTATTGGCAGACACTTGAATATCTTTATTTGCACATATTAATTTGCTATCTTTTGTTTTTTTTGTTCTTTTGCTCTTTTGTTCTTTACTTGCTGAAACAAACGAATGATGTCCTAAGAGTCAGTTCAGTCATAGTTACGCCAGTTTAGCATGTAATTTTTCTTATTTCCGGTCTAGTTTCTTTTTCATTTCTTAACATTTTAAACATTTAGTCAGAATATTTCTTACTTAATCAAATGCTGAACTATCCTTTGTTTAGAATGTTGCTACAAAACAAAAGCTCCGCGGATTTCTGTCATTTTTGCCAATATCGCAGTTCACTCAAGAATGGTCTTTAGCGATCGTCATCCACACCCATTCTCCAGTAACTCTCTTTTGTTCTCTCGCTACTAGAGTCTCGTCTCTGTAAGATGATTCCTGTCGATTTGTTTCCGTGGCGTCTCTGAAAGGTGCGATGGTTCGTACAAAAATTCACAATACCACGGAATAATTGAAACACTTTAATAACACATATAAATCTAAGTCATGGTTTGTAAAGCCGCTATTGTTACAAAGTGGTTAGTACAAAGCGCATGGCTCTGTTCAATAGTGCGGTTCTAAATTCGGTTACTGAGTGTAAGATAAACGACTACTAGGCCGAGTGCGTGACTAGCAGTCCTGCAATACACTCGCTGATTTTTTATTTACTTATTGGCCGGAGTTGGTCCTCTCCGTTCAGGAAGACTCTGACAGTAGCTTTTGATACTGATTGGTTATTGTAAGTAGTAAGGCGACGAACTTTTTTCCAATGAAAAGGACATAAATAAATTAAAGAAACAAATATTACAAATAAAAAAGAAAAGAAGAATTATATTTTTCAACAATAACTAAACAAAAAGCATTGTAATATAGTAAATAGATAACGTAGGCGTATCATGATTAATTGTTATTTAGATATGAATATTTTTCGTTTGAATGAATAGCATAAAATTAAATAAACTATTTTTTCATCATTATGGGAATTTTTTGTTATTATATATTTAGAGATTTATAAATCAGCTTGCCATATCAAAAAGGAGGACACCTAGGGGGACATTTTTCGAGAGAGTTTTTAAGTTTCAAAAAAACAACTATCCTCCCTAAAGGAGAACAATCGTTCATCTTATAATAAGAATGTCCATTTCTTTGGTTTTACCAATTGCTTAAAACTACGAGTAATCCGCCTAGAATATGCGTGTCGTTTGGTAGAGCGAGAGAAACACAATTTGTATGTGTTAACAAATTATAAAACTATTGAGTCTGATTAAAAGATCAGCTCAATCGTCGTTTAGACGACCGCCATTATCACTACGGTCATTAAATAACCGTGATACCGTCAGTCGCTGTACAGTCTAACTGTACTTCGAGCGCATACTTGATTGTATTTTAGGCGATCGTTGTAAACACAACCGTCAGATATGCAACCGTCGTTTTATGAGGGTTTCGTTTTTGTCCTGAATACTTTGGTCCGAATATGATCGTCATCCTCAACCACGTAGCCATGGATAGAATGACTCCATCGGTAACTAACGCTTACAGGCTCAACTACAGTTGACCAAATTTCTGAAATTAATACGAATGTTTATTGAAAAAACATTTAACATTAGCACGCAGTTGGTTCTCGCCCTGTTTCAAGATCGCCATATATCTCAAGATTTCTTCAGTTTTCTACTTTCTTTTTTCTAAAAGATCGTCCGCGCCACGTGGCTCGAACAGTGTAGTCGCCTTGGATCATTTCAAACAAAGTAATACAGCGCCAATAGGCAAAAACGAATCGTGTATTGAGAAACACCATTTTTAGCGGTAGGGAGTAAAGGAACAAACGCAGATTGCTTTTTGAAGCTGTCTCTTGACCCTAACTGGCACATGGATGCTCTTTTCTTCGAGGACCTAGCTTTACTTCTAACTAATTTTCCAATGCGACAAGTCGACCTTCCGAGTCGTGAAATAAAAGAGCGTTATAAATTATATGAAGATATTACTTTTTATTATATAATTCATTTCCAATATTCTCGAGTAACGAAAGAAAGAAGAACATCGCATCGAGTCTTATATTCGCTCCGGTTCCGATCAACCAAATGTTGCGTCTTAGAGTAAATATCGTCGATTAAAAGAAGAAAAATAAAATAAAAAAAATTATAGGAGACAAACGGTTATCGGTGTTATTACTTCTCGCGTCGAATCAGCCGTCTCATGCGCATAGCTTTGCGTAAAATTTTAATCGACGCGCCAAGCGTAAATTATGACATCACACTGGAGCTTCTTTCTCGCGCGAACCTCGATTCGATAATCGTAAACGTTTACGTTTACGTAGCTTCGTTACGGATATACAAATAATGAGATAACAAGAAGACTATTCATGCGAAACTTACGTTCGATTCCCCTCCATCTTTCCACTCTCAATCGTCCAAGCATCGCTGTAGCAAGATTATCGATGATCCTTGCCCTTTCTCGCGACAGCTTTGCTCTCCTCTCTATCGGTCACGTACGGTCAATATTATTTCAGAATACGAATCGTCGTCCGTGCATCGAACGATCTTCTTCTTTCGCGCGTGTTATTAATTGGAAATCTAACTTTGTCAGTGACAAAGAAAAAGAGGACTGTTTCTGTTTCGACGACGAAAGAAAAAAAAAGTCGAATGCGTACGACGATCTTTAAGATCTTGTAAGAGACGATTTTTCAGTTTCAGACCCTCCCTCTACCTTTTTTATTCCAAATAAATTCGAGCGATCTCACTTTTCTTCGCGGTTTTTATTAATTCTTATTTCTTTTCTTTGTATTCGTGAAAGCCGACACCGAAAAGGTGGATCCAATGTTGTTTTCGTTGAATAAGTTTTTGTACAATATTATTTTACTGAATATTTCGAATTCGATGGTGTAAGCCGTTTTTTGAAATATTCGTTTAAAAAGTAGCATATTTTTATTATAATTTTTTGACTTAAATGTTAGTCAGTGTCCTTGGATATTTTCTTAATAAAAACTATGCGTCTTTGCGCATAATATGGATAAATGGAAACATAATTTTTACACTACGAAAAAGGTTATAACAGCTGTTATAGTCGATCCAAAATGCCGTTTGAATGAGAAACTTTATACTATTTTAACAGCGGCCAGAAGAAGAATTGTAAGGTTCGCTCTTAAATCGCTCTAAAATACCCTAATGGAAGACACGAAAAAAGTTATCACTGTGATATTTTTCCCGACAAGCCGTGGATGCATCACGACGATTGTTTTATAAAATATTATACAAATTAAAAATATAGAGCTTAATATTTAACAACATTTTATCCAGATGTAAGGATAGATAAAATATAATAATTTTATATTTACTTTTTTTTTGGTAAGCTATCGAATGGTGCATTATGAGATAAAGTCGGTTCAAGGGCACTTTTGATTGTCTTATCTTGGTATTTCTTCGTTATTAATTTATTCCCCGATTCTTTCTAAAAGAGTTTCTGATTTCTGAATAACATTTAGCTGTAACTGTTTCGTCTCGTTTCAACAGCTCGTATTTGATGACTGTGAAAGTTCATGCCTCGATATTTAGTAGAAAAGCATGTTGTTTGTGACAAAACTGTTTATTTAAAAATGTAATCGCTTGTATTTTATCTTTAAATCGAGTACAAACTTTTGCAATCCCTCGCGACATTAAATTCTCGTTTTCTTCCGTTAACCAGAAACGAAGAAGAGACAAGATGGCGATGCAATTAGAAATAGAATCGGTTTGCGTCTGGGTCGTTGAAACGATCGCGTTCCCTTTCGCTCTTCGCATTTCGGTGCGTCTCTTCGAGGCGTATTTGCAAAAGAGAAAACGACGAGTTATCGCGGCGCTAAACGTATTTTTCGTTATTTCTTGCGTAGCAAACACGAGTTCAACAATGCGCGGATATTGGCATGCGTGTCACGTAGTCGTCGTCTCCGGTCTAAACTCTCGGAATGTTCAGAATTTTAAAACGTACAGCCCGACACGAAGCATACAGAAGCGTGGAAACGCATAAAAGTAATGGCCAATTTCGCGTCGTTAATGGCAAATGCATTATTCGTTAGGAATAAATTATACAAAAGGTACGAGAAGAATCGTAACCGCATCGGTTTCACGTAAGATCACGACGTAGGATTAAACTCCTTTTTTCATTCCCCTTTAAATTGAAACGAAATTCGGAATTTATTCGCAAGAAGGGCAGGAAGACGCGACCAATGGAACGGATGTATAGTTTGTGAAATTATCTCGAAATTGCGGGAAATATAGAGAAGTATTCGTCGATCGTAACGATCATCGAAAGACCTTGGTTTCGATCGTACTCACGGAAACGGAAAAGTCTCAAGAGGAAAGTGAAAGTGTTACACGGACAAAATCGAACAGATCTTTCGTGGCAGTTTGAAGGACTCGCATAGTAAACCGAACCCAACGTGTCGTTGAAATTCAACGTGGACGTTGAATAATACGTTTCGAAGTATTTACGGCAGAACGTTGATGAGCGGAAAGCATCTACGATTTATAAAAGGAAGAAAAAGTCTTTGCTAATATTTTTCAGCCGAAAGAACTATCCCGTCGATTTATAGGGATCTTTTAATTCCTTTCGATAGAGAAAGACGAAAGAGTCGCTTTTCTGAATCCGATGAATTTTCATACGGATAATCCAGATTCGCCGTCTTTACGAATAAGCGTCATTTATCTGCATCGCCCAAATTTTACTATTATTTGAACATTGAGAGTGCTCAGTGTGGACGGCGCCATTGTTCGCTGTCACAACCGCTGGTGACACACTACTTTCTCGCTTAGCTTAACCCTTTTAGCGTCGAACGACGATGGATCGTCATTTGGAAATGCGAAGAACGATATATCTCGTTCGAGATGCGACTGCGACCGACTGCCTAGACGCAGTGAAAATACCGTTTTCGTCGAACGCTACGTCACTTTCTGGGGACTAACAGTAGACTTTCCGTTTAGGCGGTGTCAGTCCCTGGGGACTGACAGTGAACATTTCGTTTGGACGTCGGTACGTGGGACCGGCAATATCAAGGGTAAAAAATAGATGTTTTCATTTTTGGAAATCGCTTTCTTACTGTTCCCGACCACAATTTTATTTGTTCAGTTTCTTGGATACTTTTGCATTGACTGCAACATTGTGCGCCCGTTTATATACTTTAACTCAGCGCCCGTCGAGTGATCGCCGATGCAAAATCGGCGTCGTACTCAACGTGTTAACCCAATCACTGTCAACTACGAGATATTTTGTAGTAAAAGTCTGTACCAAAACTGCCAGTTACAAGATATCTCGTTGTTTGCGCTACAAGTTTAGATTGATTGCAATTGGTCACGGAATAAGTCTGTAGGCATTTTAATTAGAAATTATTAGAAAGAATAAACGAAAATTTTATGTAATAATATTTTTAATAAAATTTATACAATAAAACTTTTTATTATCAAAATAATAACTAACATGATTCGGTTATAATTATTAATTATGTGTGTGCGTATATTTATATAATAAATCAGACAACTGCATTCTCACTATTTAGCAGAGTAAATCAAAAGTAAAAGTATTATTACTAAGTACAAAATATACATTTGTGACATTGTGACATCGCAAAAGAGTCCCGCAAAGATTTTATAATAAGACCAAGTTCGGCGTAGATGTAGTCGGCCGAATACAGTGTAAAACCAGAGTTTTTCCGATGGCCTCCTCAGATATTTTTATAATATTTTTGATTTGGCACTCATAAATTCCTGGATACTGTACAAGAAATGCACCGGTGCGAGAATATTCCGAAAAGATTTCATGTTCCAATTGGCCGAAGAATTTGTCGGTAAATACAAAAAAGTACGGTCAAGGATTCTTCTTTTATTCGTTAGCAGTTCCTAATTGCATAAATCGTGTCGAATCATCTATTGTAACAAAAACAGAAGTAACTTTGTGAAGAAAGTTTGTGATTATTTATGTATTACCGACAGATTGAATTAACTTATATTAAATCCGTTAAGATTGTAATTGTTTTTAAATTATATTAATCGTCTTTTTTAAAGAAAATACATAGCGTCTTTTACCCGTCAATTTGACGGGCGTCCGTAAAGATAGGTATACAAAAATTGCCGTAAACTTAGTGTTAAGAGATTTCGAAACTGTTTATCTTATTGTTGTAAACATTAAGTTTGTTGTTTGTTTGGTTATTTTTTATTGTCACTACTCCTTTGAAGGTTGCAAGCATCTTTTACATATTAATGAAAAAATAATAGAACAATACTTCGTCAATTGCATCGATATGATGCAACGCGTTATCATTTTTCAATTATGTTGATATTTGTATTTTAGTATTGCAAATATGTTTTAATTTTTTAAAATTCAATATTTATTCTTTTCGTAAAATATGCCACTACTGTAAGTGAGGTATACATAAATTGAAATATGGCTGTGATACGAATAACAAGAAATTGTTATTGTATGTCCTCCATGTTTATTTCTTTTATTTATATTTTATATCTAGCCTCCATCTAATATATGATGTGCTTTGTACATAACGTGATCTGTGAATAATCAATTTTCAATCATCGATACTAATCTCGATACATTCAGCACAAGTTTTTCATAACCATCGATAAGTTTCAGTTGCATTTTCATATACCATAAAGTAATATTGAAGTATTGTTATGAAATTTCGTCTCGTTTCATTTTATTTTGTTACTGAAAAGCATCCGTTGATTGAATTTTAATGGTCCAATGCTTCTACTATAAAATGATATAAGAAATATTTATCGTTGCCGACAATATAAGTAGCTACAGCTATTTAAACGAAAACTGCGTCTAGACCTTATAGATCGATACAAGATGCAACGAAGTATTAAACAATTAACGAATTCTTAAGTCACATAAAATTAAATGATACGTGAATATCATTTTTTGTCATAAATTATTTTATGCATAAATAAAACAATGAAATATTAATTATTAAATATTAATAAATAAATAATTAAACTCATCGACAATGGTCTCCGCAACATGTATGCGTCGAAGTCGTTGTGGATTGGGTAACTTAATGGATTAAAGCATCGCACGCGAAATGCGACGACCGAGGTTCGAATCCCGTCTCACTCAACGTTTTCGTTTTTCTACGTAGGGATTTTCGACAAAAGTTATAATCCAACATGTATGAGATGGAAAAAATTGCTAAATGCATATATTCATCCATAATACCGTAATTCATCCATAACGTAGTAAAAGACGTTTCCGTAGAACAGACCACCCAAGTGAAGCGCGGAAACGTAATTCACGCGTGACCACGAGTCAGGCTCGCGATATTCGTACTTGCATCGAAGTTTTGATCACGAGTCAAACTCGTCAAAGTACGAAAAGAGATTAAACGTAAGGAATGGAAGGTTTCGAGCTGATCGAACGGAGCTTGCAATGCTACATTTCCACGGAAAACCACGTAGAGTTCTTTCCCTCGAGAAATCTCCTTAAATCAATCCAGGCGATGGATCTCGGGGGCTGATAAATTTAGGCGCTATCTCGGTACTTTAATTTGGCAAGAGCAGCCGGAGAAGATAAAAAATTTGGAAAGGCTTCCGCTCTCACGTCACGTTCCAAGCTGTTTTTATCGCTCGTTGGCTAAGCCACTTGCCTTGACCCTTCTCGTCCTTCGGGACTGGCTCGAACGGTTTTCCATCGAGAAGGATCCTTCCTACGTCCAACGGGTCGCTAACTCGGAAGCAAGAGGGAAGATCTGATTGGCTCATTCTGATTACACTATTACCCACTTGCGCTTCCAATCGACAACGTGGATGCGCTCGTAATTGGCTTACCGTAATTAGCATCTGAACACGAAGGGTTGGAGAGACGAGGCGACGAGTAATGGGTGGCTGACTGGCTGTTAGCTACGTGGAAGGGGAAACGAACGAAAAAGTCGAGCTAGAGATCGGCTAGCATCGTTTCTCTCGCGAGCGCACCTGGAGATTCGCCAAGAGCCGAGCAGAAGCGAATTTATGATTTTGCGAGCTTACGAAACGGTAACTTTCGTAAGCGATCCTCGAACGAGCAAATTACGATACGCCTTTGGCCGTACGATTAAAGTTCCACGCAACTTCTAGATCGTCTAATTAGTTTGGCATTATTATTTGCATCTCCTTCGAAGCGATCTCTGCTTTCAAACATTGCTATCGAACCGTCCGACTCGACGATAGTCGAGGTTCGTTTTATGGATCTGTTTCGATTTCTTTTATGAACGCATTGATCGCCACGTTGGTCACAGATAACCGTAGATTCTTTTGTCCATGATGGTGGTCATCGGTGATCTAAGTGCTTGAAATGTTTATAATTATAAAAATTGAACAAACATTGTCAGCCAACGAACTATATCATAGCTAATTAAAGAATGATCGTTAACACGATAGATTAACACCGTATATAAGCATACGATTGTATGTAACCATATTTACGATCAATGGATGCTTGGGACAGAGAGCGTAAACGATTTTACCATTAGAATTTTATAATTAAAAATTAAAAATTAGAATAAAAAGCGTTTCGGGCACTCCGATCATCAACGACCACCGACTCATAGAGGAAAAAATCTGCAGTCACGCTTGATCAACGCGGTGGTCAATATGTAAAACGGATAATCTCGCTCACTGCGGCAAATGCAAGAACGAAACGTTCAATATTTCCTGATTTCTCGAATTCGATTGTAAGCAATAGAGTATTCCGCACAGTTAATCGTTCGCACGGGGTCGGATCGAGTTCATTCATGGTTATGTATCGCACTGTCTAGTGACGCGCGAGAAAGAGCGGATAAGAACGTGGCGGTGTTTTTCTCAGGTAACCAGGTAGGCGCTTTCATCGTCCTTCTCCGTGTTCCCCTTTCGATCACTCTTCTAGCCGGGGTTTTATCGTACTTACGATGTAGCACGCGATATCAGTGACCGCTGGATTTCCTCTGAGGTCTGCTAGCGACTTCTACGACGATCTAAAAGATTTTCCAATAGAGAAACATCCGGTAAATTAACTAATGGTAGCGCGTTCTCGCCTCAAACCTCAAAAACGATTCATTACTCGTCACGAACACGACGAACACGAAGAAAGCAGAGTAAAATTCGGAGACGCGAGGATTATGAAGAAAATCAAGATTTAAAAGCGTACGCGTGCGTCTTGAGCTGGAAGAAAAAAACGCGGAAGGAACGTGTATGCTTCGTTTCACATGGCTAAAGGAAGAGAAAGAAAGGGAGGGAGAGAGATAAACGTAAGAGGAAAATGTGTAAAAGGAATAAGAAACGAGGAGGAAGAGAATAGGGAGGAAGAAAACGGAAAAATAAAACGATGCAATTCTTCCATCGGTCTGTCGGCTGGTCGGTCATTGTGCAAGCCAGTCAGCCGAGCCAGTTCGAAGCGCATAAAGCGGTCTTTTCCTTTTTCTTTTCCTTCCCCTCTTTTCGTCGTCTTCGTCATAAAGAAGGAGAAGGAGAAGCAGAAGTAGCAAAAACGGTACACACGCACGTCGCATGATATGCAAGTATGCGTCACGTCGACGAGCCCTCCTCCCGCTCCCTTTTATCGAGAAGAAAGAAAAGTGCTCTTCTTTCTCGTACAGATCAGCTGTAGATTTTAAACGATTCGTTTTTTTCGATGCTGTCGCGTCGAGGCTCAGGGTCATCGAAGTAACGCTCTGTAATTATTAACACTTCGACGTCCGGATCGACGTATACTTGAGTTCATTTGTCAGCGGTTATCGGCCGAATTCGTACACGCGTGAGTTCGCTTGAACGTTTTTGAAAGAAATTTCAAACAATTTATAAGCTAGCAAAGGAATCGAAAACTCGTACTAAATTGAAATATCTATTTTAAAAAAGCTGTTAAGATGATAACAATTTTATTTTGCACAAAAAAATTTACTCCTATTTTCTTACAAAATTTTAATTAAGCCCGAATTTGCAATAACGTGTCAATAGCATACCTTCGATTCGTAACGAGGCTTTACGAAATGTGCAGCGGCGACAACGAATAATTTTTTTCCGTGTATGCTCACGGTAAGGGTCGGGATTTTTCCGAACGGTGCGGACATCAAAGTGTTAATAACGAAACGTATCTTGAATACCGTATATTCCACGTAAAAGAAGAGTTGAATGTACTTTTCTGGGTGCATCCTTCGACGTGACTCTCCATCAGAGCTTGTTTGCCACATGTCGCTTATACTCACACACAGTAAGCACGCATAACCTTCCCCCGTATCTAACGTATTGACGATTACTCTACAAACCTTCTCATTATTCTCGCTCTTATCACTTTCTTTTTCCATTATAAACCAGGATATAGATTTTTACTGTTCCGTGGAAGGTAATTTTCGTGCTCGTCGGATAGTAGATTTTAATTCGAGGGTAAGAATAAGCTCTAATAAAGATTGCGTCATGTTTTGACGGTTCCGTTGGTCTCCATGGCGTTCAGCGTCTTAATTGCATCCCGATGTCGCGATCAGATCATATTGTCGTTGAAATTCGACTCGGATAGCACGATCTGATCGCGACGAGGCTTTAAATAAAATTCAAACGGAGGCTCTCTCTCTCTCTCTCTCTCTCTCTCTCTCTCTCTCTCGATGTCGTAGCTTCGAGCGTCGTTAGATTCTCGAAAACTGTGTAAATACAGGTAACCCTCCTATAACACGGTAGATAGGTTCCTAGAAAATACCGTGTTGTGTGAAGCCGTGTTGTATGAGACCCCAGAGCCAGTACAAAAAGGGGGGTTACGTTCCGAAAACTTATTAAAAACAAATTTTTTTTAATTCTACATAAACAACT
>JAITYT010000431.1:935887-953294 GCA_025433975.1 Liostenogaster flavolineata
AGGCCGCTTGAGCACAACGACGTACTTACGGACTCACGCAAGCAAGCAAGCTCTCGCCAATGGCGTCCACAGACGTGCGGGATCACGAAAGAGAGAATCGACGAGCGAGAAAACGAGACGGAGAATCGACGAGCGAGAGAGCGAGACGGAAAATGGAGGAGCGAGCGAGCGAGCGAGAGGTGGCAAAGCCAATGTCGATAGAGAAGCGGTCGCTCGGTGGCAGTTGCAAGTCTATCGTGGACTTGGCGAGTTCCGTGAAGGTACGTTGCCACCGGCGTGGCTCTTGCATCGTTTTTCTTCGCATCTTCGTAATTCATCGCCGTAAGAGAAATCGTGCTTCTTTTCGCGCCGTAGATTCTATCGATATTCCCGCGGAGAAAACGCGCCTATCTCGATATTCTTCTATAATCTCCGATTTTTTTCTATTATTCCGAGTGTGCGCGATTCAGGCTCCATTCGCCTCCGTAATTTTCAAATTTTCCCGCGGTCACCACATGGATTAAATCGAATTTCTTGCCCTTCTTTTTTTCCAAAGAAAAATCATCGTTCTAAGGAACGATAGATCGCGATACCGATCGCGTGTGTTGGCCGTGTCTTTGGTGTTACGACACGTGGTCTGTCCTGCGTACGTCCTTCGTACGAGTTCTCACGTTGTTCGACAGGTGTGTGTGTGCGTGGAAGAAGATCGAAATCGAGTCCTCCGTGATCATCGATAACTTCGTCAGCAACGAGACAAGACGAGCTAACGATAAGTTAGGTTAAGTCGAGGAGGCGACGTTCAAAAATCGAAATAAATAGAAGAAGTTGCGTCAAGGCGTTCGATCCACAAGATTATCAAAGAAGAAAAAGAAGAAGCGTCACGTCGTCCAGGGCGAATGAACTGTGCGCTACGACAGTGCCCGACCGATAACGAGGAACCTACGTGACCGACGGAATCGCTGAAGGCTCACGATCGCATCTTGTCTGTCTGTCTCTCTCGCTCTCTCCCTCTTTTTTTCTCTTCCTGGTTTCTAGATCGACAAAGAACGAGTCGGGAGTCCTCGAGAGGGAACCGGTCGTTGGAGCGTTTCGATCGAAGCAACGCCGTCGGCCCCGACCGACGATTTAAAGATCCTTCGAAGATTCGATGCGCGAGAGGAAGGAGCTAATACGACGATTCAGGTAGAAAAGACAACGAGAAGGCGCGTTAGGTTAACTCCCTGGAAAGGTCAGCAGCAGCAAAGCGTTCGAGTGGAATGAAGGAAAATTATTTGACGAGGACGCGTTCATTTCCGCACGAGCGCTGATCAAAGAATCGAATTATTCCTCTTGAGCTAGTTATTCTTGCGTTGACCTGCGAACCAATTGATTGCAACGCGATACGGAAGAGATATTCTCAATAACGATCATCGTCGTCCGAAGAAATCGAAAATTACAGGAAAGACAATTTTAAAGCGGAGAGAAAGAGAAAAGCCGTGTTCTTCGGCGTACGTTGGTGGCGACTCGTGGCCAATTGCCAAACAGTCCGAGGCGTGAATCTCATCCCGGAGGAAGACGAAAGACAAAGATAAAGATAAAGAACGTAATTCTTTCGTGATTGACCAAGCAGAGCATCGAAAGCATCGAAACGTGAGGGAATGACGCTTTCAAGCGCCAAGTAGCGAACATTAGAGTCGAGATAACGATTTCTTCGGCTGCTCTTAGAGGATCGACGCGCGAGAGGGAGAAATCCAAGAAGAAGGACAACGATAAGAAAATTAAAGCGGAGGGGAAAGAACGTGGTTGCCTGACGTCCGTTGGTGGCGATTAGTGGCGTAAAATCGTCACGAAGAAAAACGGAGACGAAAAAGAAAGAACGCGATCTTCTCGCGATCGTTCGAGCAGAACATCATCGAAAGACGAAGGAATGACATTTCTAAACGTCAATCGAGACAACGATTTCTTCGGCTCTTCGACAGAGTCGGTCGTGTCCCCGGAATACGCGCGCAACAAGTCCGCCAGCTCGGGAGTGGGGGAAGCGACGTCGCACACGTGACTGGCGCGAGATAAGCGCGTAATCCTCGCTGGAGACTCAGCGCGGAGGGAAAGAACGAGAGAGGATCGCGAAGCCGCGAAGAAGATTTTACAACTAGCCGTGGAAGGTCGACGATCGTTGCCCTAAGACGATAAGAAAGAGCAAACGGCGATAACGAGCCGGAGTTGGGGTATTCGCGAGTTAGGGGTCTGCTCGTTCGCGTCGAGAGTATGCGACCAGTTGCGAGGGAGGAGAAAAAAGCAGAGGAGGAGGAAGAGGAAGAAGAGGACGAGAAAGAAAGACAAGGAAGTAAAAAGAAGACGATCGAACCACACGAATACTTCTTCGAGGAAGGAAGAACGATGTCTACCTGCTAACGTTGCTAACTCATTTTTCCAGGAGAGATATCGCAAAGCTACGGCATCAGACTCCATACGTATCGACATATTTGTCGTAGCTAGCTCCGTGTTGGTAAGGATCGACGGAAAGGTGCTTGACCGAGCTGGTTGTTATCGTCGTATCGCTACGTCGTTGATGAGAAGTAGAGTAGGAGAAGCGACAGAAGGAGGAGAAGCTTGTGGTGGTGGTTATTGTTGTGTTGGTGGTAGGTAGTGGAGGAAGAGGAGGAGAAAAAGGCTATCATCGTCGTAGCTTTGCCCACTGTCGTTTAATCGCGCCAGTATCGAAGTTACCGGGTAAAACGATTGACATATCGAGCCATCGAAGAGCGATCGACAGCAAAAGAGATCGAGGACGATCGCGAGTAGAGCCGCCCGTGGAGAGGCTCGCTGGACGAGCCGCAGCTGGTCTTCGTCGTCTCTTTGGCTTCACGCACGCAGTTTATCGATCTGGAACAAAGCTAGGAAAGCAGATAACGACCCGCGGTGAGGTTCCGCGCATGTCACGCGTCGTTTATCTCGCTCCGATTCTCGAGTGCAATTGCGTAAGTGAGAATTCGAATGAATTCGAAGCGACGTAATCGCGAGCGAGGCGGTGCGCGTCCTTGAAGAAGGTCGCCTTGAAGCGGCGCTTCGTGTCCAATCGGAGGATATCGAGGAACCGAAGAAACTACGAGGAAAGAGCCAATAAGAGAGAAGAAGAAGAAAAAGAAGAAGAAGATATAAAGGAAGAGAGAAGGGTAAGGGTGTAGGGGTTGATGAGAAGGAAAGGCCAAAGAGAGGCTCGGTAGAGAAGAGCGCGTCGTTACTTACACGGTTGAAAGTTTAACTCCTTTGAATGACTTTCCTATTTTGCGGCTTCGTCTTCGACTCGTCGGACGAGAAGACGAAACAACAGCAGCAACAGCAGCAAATGCCCGTTGCATCGGAGAACTGGACGTCCCACCCGGCCAAGATCACGGGTTCCATAGCTACGACGGTCAAGGGAGCAACCGTTCAGAACGCGTCGACCACACAGACGACGACAGCCGCGTGGATGTCGCCGTACAGCAGGTCGCCGCCGCCTGAACGTGACGGTTCCAATCGTAGCGATACCTTCAATAACAATAACAACAACAACAATAACAACAACAGCACCAACAATCACAATAACAACAATCTCAGTCACAACAACAATAACGGCGGAGTCGTCATATTGGAAGAATGCAGGCCACCGGCAGCTACGACCGCGAGGAGATTCCTCAGGTGGTTCAGCAGACTCGGTCAACCTCCCATGGGAAAATCAGGTACGAGGATAATCGTTTTAGCTATAAATACGAGTGTCGTCGTTTTCCGCGAAGCAACCGGAGGATCGGAAAAAGTGGGAAGAATTTTTTTCGTTATTTTCTTTCGATTTTTTCCACTCCTGCCGAGCGATACCGACGACGATAGCGATCGGCTTGTTGATTTTTCGAGCGATAGTTCGTCCGATCGATCGATAATATTTATCGATTTTATTGGTAATTCTTTTCTTCTTTGGATTATGTCGAGTGTTCATTGCCAGCGATGGATCGTTTTTATTCGACAAAAGTATTCCGTGGACGCTGGAACGCGTCACGCGAATCGTCGAAGCTCATAAATCGTGCAGTTAACCTCTCGGAGGGGCAAATATGCGAGAATGGCTTGCGTTTTTCTTTGCGGTTCGCGCGGTCGATCTCTAGAAGAGAATTTGTCCTTCTACGCGAGAGAGATAATTTTTAGTCTCTCAAAGAAAAATTAAAAATTGAGCATCTGTCCGAAGCTGTGCTTGAAAACATCGCTGCATTCCCTCTGTATATGTAGTGCTACGTGTCGGCGGGAATTTAGACATCGCAACATTTTTCCTCGAAGTGCACCGATGTTGCATCGTAGTTTTTTGTTTCACTGACTTTAATACAACCGTCCGTCGATTTACACGGATTCGTTTTACGCGTGTAAAAATTCAATCGCCCTTGGCCACTAGCACACATCGAAAGTTCTCGATAACTCGTACTTCCAGAAACATCGATCTGCTTCTCACACTATATCGTATATCTAGCAATGAAGAAATTCGATGAATAGAGGTTCCACAGAATTGTAATATTATAATCTATGTATCGCAACGAATAAGAACCCATGAATTTAATCAGTGCACACCATACAACTGAGCCGAGTTGCCTGGTGGTACGCACCAATGTACTTTTATCTTTATCTCGTACAACATTGTCGTGTTTCAACGTCACCGAATAAGTTACACTATACACTTGTTACTTTTAAAACTTGGAGGAAAATATTTTTTTCTAAATATATTTTTTTGCCTGCGTAAATTGAGGAAGAGATGTATTTTATTATTCTGATATATTTCTGATCTTCATCGTTGATCGCTCAATAATATCAACGATAATCGCGAATCGTTTATCAGTGTTTTCTAAAAAACGTTTTGTCGATCTACGATCGATTTCCTTCATAGATATTGTCAGTAGTATCCTCATCCTCGGTTGCCATTTCTATGATAGATAGTTATTTCGATACAAGACGCGGCACGTCGAAAGTGTCTTTAAAAAGAATTTTACGCGAAACCTTTTAGACGATAAAGGATAAAATTAAAATTCCTCAAAGAGTGAAAATAAAATCTCTTACAGGATGAAATTGCCAGATAAGTAGGGATCTCGAAGAAACGACGTCATCGAGATCCTCGTTAGATGCCGATCGAACAAGACGAACGAACGTGTGGCACGCGCTTAAAATGCGAGCGATTAAGATCTCGCATTAAAGTCATTACGGATGTACAATACGTGCGACTACGACGACTGCTGTTAGTACAACGAGCGTGTCTGCCTTTTGTGCCGTGCGAATACGCAAATACCGTTGCAGTGATAAATAATTGACGAGAAATCGCGCCGTCGTAATCGATGCGTCGAGTTAACGGTGCTTTTTACGTGGATTTTTGGTTTCCTTTAACGGATGCCACGAATCATACGACTCCGCCTTCTTTCCTCGACTTTCTTTGCGTTCCACCTTCTTCGTTTCTTTCGGTTTTTCATTTGTCTTGTCTCGATTGCGTGTACGTTTCTTGGTTTTATTGCGTAATTTTGTTACGTTTATTCTTTTTTCCATTTTCGGATAAATTGCCGACGTATCTGACCGTCCTTAGATTGTAAATGCAGGGGACCTTTGCGACTTCAGTGCGGAAGGAACACTCCCACAACTCTGATTGCCTCTGTAGTCTAGTAGCTTCTTAAAACCGGAACTTCAAGTTCCTATAAATATGTTTATTACTGCTATCCTTAACGCTTTCTATTTTATTATCGATAAGATTACGAGTTTCCTAAATGCGAAATGGTCGCTACAGACTATTGCTTAGAAATTGCAACGAAGGCAATTTCTCCCGCGTTTCGAACATGTCGTTTAAAAACCCATCTCACCTTTTAAGACGTTGAACGCCACGTTGGCTACGTTGGCCACGTGTGATCGCAGATTCTTTTCTCTGACATCACAGTAGTCAGTTGTAATCGGAATTAACATAATGAAAATATTCTCGTAGCGCCTTGAGCAAAATAGGTGAATTTGTGTAGTGGTTAACCCTTTTAAAGTCCCGATTGGTACTTTGCTATGAATCGATCATTCGCCATAGGCGTTTTTCGCGCTACATATGAATGAAGCTAACACGTATCAGCGTTATAATCAATACATAAAGAGATATAGCGACGGATTATACGTTTAAACGAGCCTGCAATCGCTATTGTCACGAATTTATCATCGGACGAAAAGTACGAATGTACCTCGTTATTACTTACGGTCGGCCATGATATTCAAACGAGTGAAATACGGTCTTCCAAATGTACTTGGAAATGTAGTTGTAAATATAATCGTTCATAATTATGTTCATAATGTCGTGACGATTTTAAGGCATTTATCTACGTATTGCGTTTTGTCTATCACTTATCGTACGACCTCGAATTAATATCTTTCCCTCTCGAGTCTTTACAATTTGTCGACGTATGAATATTCCGTAAATTGTATCAGCGGAATAACAATTGTAACACGTATACGTTTCACCCATTGGAAAAGTGTCGCCAAAGGTTAACAGTAAGCAATCGCATATTTGAAATCCATAATTCTTTGGCTGTATTATTGGAATAATTTTCCAATCTCTCTTTGCATTTGCTCGATATTTCGGTTATTTCTTCAGCGATGGAAGCTATAAAATTCGACGTTTCGACGAGTATACTCGTCATCGCGTCGTTCTAGCGCCACAGTTAAAAGGTTCAATATATTCACTTGTACTCGTATACCGTATTGCCATGTAATGTTTTTCTTGTTTTACTACGATACGATACACGATTACTACGATTACTACTTTTACGATAAAGAAAATCGCAGAAAGAATGAAAAAAAGAAAAAGTAAAGATGTCATACATAAATATTTGATACTTTCTCTTTTTTTTCTTAAGAGAAATCCAACGTCTCATCTTTTCTGTCTGAGTTGCAATTTTGAAGTATCTTATACACACTTTTAAAAAATGAGTTCGGAGCAACTGCACGGCGCACGCGTTCGAATTAGACTTGGAGTTAATCTCGGTTCCAGCAGGCGCACGTATTCGACCGTGTGTACCCACCGCAAGTGGGTCACATACATGACGAAACAGAATTTGGGCGGTTAGACGGAGGAAGAGGAAGCGATAGACCGGTAGGTACGGGCTGAGGAAGTAGCAAGGCGGCTACCATCAAGGGGAAAGAGAACGAAGGGTGGCCGAAGGGTTTGCCAGGAGGTGAAACGATAATTCCATCCACGCGTGGTGATGATGGTGGTCGCGTCGCTTCATGTCGTGTCGCGTAAATCGATCAAATTATCGATGAAATTTCATCTCAACGTGCACGATGTTTACGAAGTAACCGTCCAAGTTATTCTCGATAATTGTAATTTATCAAGGGTATCAAAAAATTTTGTCGTATTTTTAACTCGGCGCGAAAGGGTTAATTAACGCGAATTTAACATCGTTGCAATAATCGAACGGAATGTAACTGTACGTTTATCTTAATCAAGGTCAAACTTACTCCTGGAAAATGGCTTAATGATTCGCAATCGTTTATGTGGTTTTCCGTAGACGTAGACAGAAATTAATTAAAAATTATTCTTAAGTCAAAATTATTCTTAAAAAATGATTTAGATTTTCCAGTATTTTTTTAGATAGTCAATATTTTTTCGATTATCCAATAATACGAAATTATTCGGGTAGCGTTTTAAAGTTATAGACAAGAAGGTTCGTACTTGAAGTGGATGATGTACAGGAGATAGATGAGTTCTTTTTCTCGATCTAGTTTCGTGAGATCGCAAGAACAACTTACAAGGCGATAGATACGTTCCTTGAAAATACCGTTGTATAGAAAATGTTAACTTCATGTAGAAACTAGAATTCGACTCTAAAAAAGAGAAAAATTTCCTCTCATGCCATAAGATTTAGATTTTTTCATTTATTATAAATTAACAACGTAATTCTATGCACGTAGAAACATTTCACAAGAAACTTAAATAAAAATCAACTGATTCCAAAAACTTTCAAAAAAAATCAAGACTTTAAGATTAATAACCAGAAATGAATTCAAAATCAACAGGAAATAACGGTATGCATAGTATCTAATTTATTACTCATCGTCACTAATATGTACGGATTTCGTTTTACTAACCTTTACTTTACTAATTAATCTCAAAATCGGAGATTGATTCGTCGTTCGGTTTGACAGCATTTCCGATAGGTTTACTTTTTAAAAAAGCTGCTAGAGATTGTTTGCTCTTACTTTACAAATCTTTCTAAACTTCTTGCTAGACAGACGAGCAATTTAACTCATTCGATTCCACTCCACTGTCATAGGAACTATGCTAATTCTCTCGTAATCTTAAAAATACGATTTCGTACAGCGCATTACGGACGTTTGAAAACGTTTGTTTTTACAATGGGTTGTAAAGTTTATTACTGGTCGTATCTCAATTACGCGAATGTCGGCTTTAAAAATTACAAAGCATCGAAATGAAGAATTCAGTACAGTTAAGAAAAATAAAACTTTGACAAAAGAAGTTTACTGTTCATGTGTAATCAATTACGTACTTCAAGGAATTAAGAATTTAGAATTTTCTTGATTAAAACGAGAATATAATTTTATTATAGAACATTCTCAGAATTGTCTTGACTTGATAATTTCTCTCTAATATAGTTTTTAGATTGATCGCGTACAAGTGAATAAAAGCCGCGTAAAAAAAGATTTAGGTGTATGTAAACAACGCTATAGAAGACCTATCTTAGTCCCCATTCTCCGAAACGCGCGAATCTTCTTCGTGACTCGTGAGAAAGTTTTATTGAGATAAAAACGAAAGGCAAGCAAAGGATTTACCTTTGGACTGCAGTCGATCGGTCGTAAACGAAAGTGACATATTTTCTGTATCGATCCTTCGATAAATTGAATTGGACGAGTTCGGTTATCGTTTCAATTAATGCGTCGTGACCGCGATATTCTTGAGATTGAAATTCTTCGGTGGTAACAGCGCGACGCGGATAACTAGGTCGGGATGGGTGAAGGAGAAAGAGAGGAAGAATGAGCGAAACAACGTCAAAAAGCAAGCGAGTGAGAGAGAGGGAGAGGATAAGGTTGAGGAGAGGGGGGTCGAGTTACGGACAAACCGTAAACTCGATAAATAAACATTAGACTTCGCGTTAAAACCAGGCCAAATACCATCAGCAGTGGCATTCGTCGTCGTCGTGTGTGTACCTCGAGATGATCTTGTCGTTTTACAGTTTCTGCTTCTTCCGTGTTTCACGGTGGTCGAACACATCTATTCACGGATACGAAGATCCGTGCGTTAGATACATCGAACTCTTCTTTTATACGATAGATACGTTCCTTAACCGTGCACAAAAATCGTGTAAAAAAAATACATGCGAATATGGTAAATTTTGGGGTACGTTTCATAACTTTAAAAAATCATGTAAAGTGAAAGCTCTAGATATTTTCCCAAAATCCGTGCAAAAAAAAGTAATAATAAAATGCATATTATATATTTACAAAACAAAAATAATTAATTTTTATTACAAAAAAAATAAAAATTATTTTATAGTAGAAATTCAGTTCATAAGTACATATAAAAATTTAAATTGAAATTAGGAATAAAAATCAATTTCGCAACTATTCATCGTGTCATGATATGTCTAGCACTACTGTCGGGCTTGATTCAAATGAAGAATTTCGTTCGTTATTAACGGCCTCTGTTGGTTTTGTTATTGTTACAAAGTCTGTTATTAGCGGCTGTTTTTTTGGCTTTTCAAGTTGCTTATATCTTGATATCCAGTTACACAAAACTTAAGATTACGTTGAAGTTTTAATGCATGCTCCATGTCAGGATCATAAGTAAGAAAATGTTCCATATTTGTAGCAAATTTCAAGCCCTCGCGAATTAAATCAGCCGTTAATAGCTGAAGTTCACCTACGACTTCGTCATTATCGACTTCTTTATTATCATAATCTATCATAAATTCGATCAAATTGTCCTCATTCAAAGATGCCAGTCGTTTACATGTTGCTAAAATCTTCGCCACCAATTGCGTTTGATAGAGTTATAATTTTAGAACACACAGTTGATTTTTGTACTACGAAACTTCCACTTTTGACGCATGCTGGTAAAATTTTTTTCCTACAAGCATTCCCGTAACCACCGGAATACAAAGTAAACAAGCCATGAAGTATACCAAATCACTGATACATATATGGACATAAACCGACCGACTTCTGATAACACTGTCAAAATTAGAATTAAAAAACAAATTTTTTAGGATTCGTGGTAGACCAAAAAAATTCGTGTAAAAAAGTGGGTATATAATGTAGATTCTCTAATAAGAATTTTATCGTTCCATGCGAAAAGAATAAAGAGATTTCACGAATTCGGCGCATAGTTTGGTTAACCTCTGCACTCCCTTGGCCACATATGTGGACGTTTAGTTTTTTATAATTATAATTATTATCATTTATGGAAAGAATAAAACTTTGATAACAAATTATTCACTAGAGAATCTCTCAAGAAGAAAAATAAAAATCTTATAGTTTGTCTGCACGGATAATGTTATTTATGGTTAAACAGTTAGGGAAATGAGAGTAGCGTAAAGTAACTTTTCGACTGCCACTGTTGTTGAATTGTTTGAACAATATATTAAGTTGTAATAATTCGTAGACATTTAAAAAAGAAATGTGCTGTTAGTTTTTATTTTATTACAAAATTAAGAAACGTACACATATGTGTATAATTATCGTTCGAGGTGGTATTTTTACTTAAATATAAACGTAAATATAATTTGATATTTTGTGTAAGCGTATATCGAAATGCATAGTTTTATGATGTTATACCTGTACTATAAAAACAACAACGACATGCCAAATCGATGTGAAGATATTTTTATAAAAGTACGTCCACTATTGGATATGCTATCAGAAACCTTTGCAAATGCCTCGACACCGACAGAATTTCAGTCAATCGATGAAATGATCATCCCTTTTAACACTAAACCTACCAGAGCGATCAAATAATCGCTTTTGAGATTTTAATCAAGTTTCTTAAATTCCAGGTTTTCATTTTTCTTGAACTTCCTGCACGACTTTTTCTATAATATATAGCTACTTAATTTTTCAATATCTATCTCTCTTCTTCTTTCGTTTTTCCTAATAATCATATGTACTCTATCGTTATCTATCATGAACGGTCTTTTGACCGCTGGAAAATATATGCAATTTTATGAAGTTATCTGCATTGAAATTTCAAATTTACTACTAATTTTAAGTTTTCCAAGTGAATGTCATCCGATTATCACGTACTGTCATGCAAATTTACACAATATATGCCCAACAAACCCAATAAGTTCGGAATCAAATTCTGGTTGGCCGGACGTTGAGAGTAAATATATTGTGAATGGATTTTCGTATTTGGGAAAAGATGAGATGAGACTATCAGCAATAGCGCTTAGTGAATTTGTTCTCAAACTCACTGAACCATTTACAGGGTGCGGAAGAAATATAACCACCGATAACTTTTTTACGAGCACATATTTAGCAACAAAACTTCTATCAAAACTATTCGAGCGAATAAGAGAGAATTACTTTTTATAATAACACTAAATTTGGCATGGATATAACGGATGAAATGGCTAGAAAGTACAGCACAAAATCTAAATCTCGTAGATGGTCTATGTATTTTCCAACATTTTGGATTTAGCTGCTATAAATGCTTAGATTTTACATAAGCAAACAATCGAAGAAAGGATATCGCGACAAGAATTTTTGCTTCAGTTGGCAGAGGAACTTGCCATCGAATACTGAGATTTATAAGGACAAGAAACAAAAAATACTTTGGAGAAAACTTCAGCAGATTCCACTACAATTTCTGAAAGACGAAAAACATGTCAAATTGGATATTGCAAAAAAATAAAATCATAAACATTTGTTCTACATGTAAAAAATATATTTATGGAAAATATTTACGGGAGAGACCTTTAATCTGTAAAAAGTGCGACGACGGAAAAATTTTATTTTAATTTGAATAACGGTAGCTATGTAAATTACTGAAGTAACATATAATTTTTCAGTTTCGAGTCTTCTTTCTAAAAATGTATATTCCTAAAGCCCGAAAAAACAAATGGTTCTTAATTATTACATGATAATTATTTCGTGTTCTAGTGCTATGCTAAATTCTACATTATTTATAACCAACTGAAAAAAATGCAACGTTTATTTGAAAAAATCTTGGTTTAGAGCCTCCCAAGATGAATACGTTTTGAAAAATGAGATGCATTAAAAATCTTCAAATATTAATACACAATATAGTGTTATTGGGAATACAATGGTGCGACTATGTGAAGGTTTAGAGAGCGGAAACCATAAACTATGTTTAGATAATCTATTTACATCAGTACCAGTGGACCATTTTCTGTTGTTACGTCCTCTGAAAATATTACACATCCAAGGTAGTATAAATTACTACTAATGCTAAATCCCAACAAACGTAGACGTTTTGATTTTTCATATATTTTCAAATACAATACAACTTTTACATAAATCTTGAAGCCACGCTTTAAAATTAAATACCCATTGCATTTTGAAGTTATATATTACATATTCTTACAATCTTTGATATATGATACTGTATAAAACACTCTGCGATCGAAGTGGAATTACGAAGAATGCAAATACGAGAATTCTCGTGATTAATATTGAAAAGCCTACGAAAAAACTAGTTATTAATATCTTAATCATGACATTAGTCGCTTTCCCACGTATGTCGTCGCAATATTAATTTGTCATTTCGCGGGCATAAAGATTCCTCGTCGAATTTATTATCTTGGCTTTATTTTATTCGCTTTTGATCGATCCAACGGGCCAATTTCACGGCGAAGCTGCGTGATTGCATAACGCGTTTCACGAATGCGTGTCGTTCGATAGAATTCGCCAAGTTCTACGATCATTTCGAATAATTATCGACAAATCATTATAGTGGTGGATCCTATTTGATGAAAGTGGACTCCAACGATTGTCAGATGGATCACCGCTTTAACTTCAACGCGTAACAAAGTAGAAAATAATAACAACTATATTTTTACGAATACGAAATAACTGTATCAAGCTCGCCATTTCGAGGCTTATACCATTTTTTAAAAAATCCAGTAGAAAAAAGACACGAATTATTATTACTTCCTTTGTTCTCGACTAACGTAATTACCAGCCGTAAAGGTGCGCGCCCAACTTTGCGCTCCCACGTATCCCCTGCTTTACCGAAACCCAGCGTTTCGACACAGAGACATAACTCTCCTGCGGATTTTACCTGTCTTTCATACGGATTGTGTGACGCTGCTGACGCTCCTTTCTCCCTCTCCCCTACCACCCCCTCTTTTCTTACCATACATTTCATACATTGGCCTGTAAGTATTTAACGCGACTTCCCATCTTCGTCGTCGTCGTCGCCTCGTCTTTCGAAATACCGTTACGCGCGCGTGCCTCGGAAAATAATTGCGGTTTCGCTTTCTTGACGGGCGTAAATTTGAAAGGTGACGTATCGTAACGGCGGAACCTCGTCGAAGAAGCAACGCGTGCAGGGCACCGAATAACAGAGCTTCGTGGCACCGTTCCCGCCTCGTTTTCACCTTTTCTCGTTGCACGCAACAACCAACCGTAACAACGACGTATGTACTCGTCCATCTTGTAGTGTTCGAACTCGCTCTTTCAATCGTCCTTCAAATCCGTGAGTGAACGCATCGTCGCAACGCATTTAATTTATTCGACAAAAATGGCCTTTAGTGCGTTGATACAGTGAAATTGTCCCTCAAACAAATCCTTATAATTTTCCGTGACATTATCTATCATAATTATTCGTACATCTGTATTGTCGTTTTTGATCGATGAAATTGAAAATTCCATTTTTGATTTCTTCTACGATTCGATTTTTTTTTAATCTAAGAATAAATTTTAATCTAATCATTCCAATTTTTTTATTTTATCCAGAATCTTTCTTGCAGAGTGTCAACGCCTTTTCCGTTTCTTTCCCTTTTGTCCCTTGTACTTATCACCGTTCGCAACTGAGCGCTCGAACATCAACTCATCTCTATAGAAATCCGAAAAAGGGAAAAAACGTCGTCTCTTCTCTTCATAGCCAAGCGAATCCAGTTTCAGGCGTTACACGAACCGAGTATGTTCTCCTTTATACGTGCAACATCCCCGTTTTTGTTAACGGCTACGAAATTAACGTTCTTTGACGAGTGCGCGAGGAGACAAGGCCAGACGTCGTGTTTCAAAAAGATTGCCATAGGGAGGTACAACGGTGAAATTAAAAAAGATGGAGGAAGAAAGAGAGTAAACGTGGTCGAGGAAAAACAGTAAGACGAAAGACGCGTCTGCAGAACGCCTGACAAATTTTTCGAAAAGGGCGCGTCCGCTTCTTTCTCACTTTTTTTCAGTGGTTTGTCGCGCGAAACAACGTCCGCAAATCCGAGAAAAGGTTTCCTGTGCTATTAAAGCGTCACTCTCAACGCATCGTGGGGCAAAATTAACATATTTACATGCCTAATTTTCTTAGTCGCTATAATGGAAGCGTATTTTACACCTTAAGAGCCTATGAATAGATAGCGTTGTATTCTCTCAAATGCTCTTGTTAACCACTTCTATACTTCCCCTAATTTTAGTTGACACCTATCGATAAATGAACACAATCGATCGTTGACTTTAACAGATAATCGTCCGTTTCTTCTTTTATCTGCTGTGCAATTGTTTGACAACGGTTCGATTACTACGAATCTGTTAATTTTTGGATAAGTTTTTAGTAGAAGTTACTGTATCACGCTTTTACTATATCTAAGTAACAATATTTGTTCTCAAGATTTCTTTTTTTTTGTAGAATTTAATAATAAATAAGGATGATGATGGAATTTAAATACAACTGGATCGGCACAAATTATCCTTTATTCGGAGGAAGAATAGACAGGAACAAAAGGTTTCGCTTGCGCACCGCGCTACACTGTCTCAGACGAATCACGCTTCGCAACAAAAAAAGCTCTCGCCCCTGTTTTCCCTCTCTTTTTGTGCCTTCTCCGAGATACTCATTCATCTCTTCCATTCACGCAGTCTCATGCATTTTTGATCCTCATTCGTACTTTCTTATTTTACCAGCACAACGTCCTTTGTCCTAAACCTCCTGAAAAGGATGAAGGACCACTCCTGCATATTTTTGTATTTTAGCTCATAATTTTTGTCATTGTTAGACCCGTAATGCATTCAGATGCGTCAAGCGAAATCAACGTTTCGTTTTTTGACGAAAGAAAGTAACTTTTAAGGGGAAAAACTTATTTGGTCATCGGATTTAAAAGTAGAAGAATTAATTCGAGAAAAAAGTAACGTGTATGTGTGAGTGTTTGTTTGTTTCCAAATACCGTACAAAAACATATATGCTATAAAAAAAATACATACTAATGTACATTACGTATGTAATGTTCTAGTAACTTCATGGTCAAAGGTCGAAAGAGAGAAAGGGAAATGCATCGAATGAACGTCAGTCTTCGAACCACCGATTTCTCTCCCTCTCAGACTCGCCTAATCGCAAACTGGTTCGACCTGGAACGAGTTTTCGTCGCGTCAGATCCGGCGAAAACTCGATGGATTTCAATTTCCTTGATTTTCACGTTTAGAAACTCTCTCGAAGAACGTAACGCTTTACGATCGAGGGCATCGATAATGGAGAAAGGACGATTCGACGAACGACTGAAAATCAGTCGAATACGATTTCAAGCGAAATACGCTTGAAATCCGCTTTGTTGAAGCATCTAGTTGATTCTACATTTTTCCGATCCTTACGATCGAGTCGACACTAAGGGCCACAAAACGACCTATCAGCAAGCCATTGGCTCACGCGCGCGTGCGCATATACACACACCTTTATCGAAACTCGAGTGTGCTTGTACATTTGAGTGAGAATAAACGCATTTTCGAAATATGGTATTCAAACTCGCACAAAAAATATGCGAATTTTTAAAGCCTTGCCGTACTTTAACGAGTTCGACATGTGATACAAATTTCGGATGAAAAGTGACTCTGATTATAACTTCGTGTCAAACTTAAATATCATGAATCATAGTCGAGGTCACGACTTCGAACTAACCTTCAATATCCACGAGTCATACAGTCGTTTCGTCTGGTACTTACCATGGTAAAATTAGTAGTACGGAATGGTAGCTCTAGAGTTAAATACGCGACGTCTCAGTTAGATTCTTTGTTCCTATTTTTATTTTTTTTTCTCGAAAAATAGTATCGTTCTCTCGCTGACACAAATTTTCCTCAAATTCGCGTTATCGAAATTCCCATCAAATTATTCGATAAAGTTAATGTTGAGTATAACGAGTCGACTCCTTATCTCTAATTAAGAGGCTAGACTCGTCTCGACGCTTTCAAGTTTTCGTGTCTTTTCACTGATCAAAAAAAAAGAAACCGTTCTGACTACGAAAGAAAAAAGAGTCACGCCGTCATCGGGATTATCGATAATTATGCCATTACCGAGTCTTGCCCTCGAGACAAACAACAAGGCTAGCCTATGAGGAGATAAATATTTTTTCCAGGAACAAGCCACAAGGTCAGGCGATAATTCCCTCCGTTGTTTGTATAGAAAAAATGTCTTTCGTGTCGTGTTAAATATTCGAAAAACGATGGGGACGAGGTGAAGCCGCACGGTGTGCGGTATTCGTTGAGAATGGCGACGAGTCATCGCGATATCACATGACCTCGCCCACGCCCGTGCTTTTCTTGCACAACGTGCGCTCACCCACCTACGCGGAGCTCCTTATTTCGATCAGAAGCCTTCTCTTTTTTCCGGCCATACCGGCAATATCGCCCGACCCGCGGATATAATTGCTCTTGATTATATTCGCAATGACATCGTCGTTACGTTCTCGACGAGCATAAAGAGTATTAGATAATGCCTTTATCTTGGCATTTTGCATGGCCGTGGCGACATGACGGAGAAAGGACGGAAACCGGCCAAATTATAATCGATACATTCGATTAGCGCGCTACGTAAATGCGTCCGCGAATTCTCGCTCCTGTTTTAATCTCTTACCTGTGCATACTCGTCATGGGCGACTAGTAACTACTATTTTTTATTTAAATTTATATTTTTGATAAATGAAGCGTATCTGTAGGTTTTAGGCATTTTAGAATATTTTGAAACAAGATGAAAACAGCAATGGGTTGAAGTCGTAGTGAAAGGAGTCAATCCCTTAAGAGTCATCATTCAAACGAAATAATAATAAAACCATTTCATTCCCTTGTCTACGCTTTTACGTACAGTGGGCCGCATTAATATTCGGACGCCATGGTATTTGAGAACTTTTTGCCACGTATCTTTACTGTTTGTGGAATTAATGAATTCATTGTTTTTCTTTAACACTAGAAAGACGGAAACTTTGTATATACCTACATTGCCTGAAAGCAGTCAAAATGACTGCAT
>JAITYT010000431.1:975851-993573 GCA_025433975.1 Liostenogaster flavolineata
GCTTAAATTTAAGATTTTTCAAAAAGTGGAGTTAATCGATGTGTGCACTGAACGGCTCATTTTGCAGAAATGAACTTTTGATCGACATTAACGAGATCTTTTCTTCTTTTTGCAGGTTAGTATCACGATGCGTTCGAAAGCTCGCGACCGACAGCAGCTGTTGCCGAACGAAATGGTAAAACAACATACATATTATACATATATGAAAGAAACAAAGACAGAAAACGATCCTTTCTTCTCGTTTTTTATCTTCGATAATTTATGTCTCGATTCGTTCGAGATCGCTACTAGGTCGTCGTAATATCACGGTGGCCCGTAATAGTCGTTCATTTTTTCTATTTCCACGGCGATTAAATTACGCAATTATGTAAATTGACTTTCGCTTTCGAATGATTCGCGTCTCGAGTGAGAAATCGCGCGGCTGCATAACTGTTCGAAAATAGCCAGGATTACTCGCGTTATGATTAATAAATATTGAAAATAGATTTATCACTCTGCGCGATGAAAGTTACGAATTCTTGAACGTTCGTCGATAGCGATGCGATTTCGCGATATGCTTTACTTATGCATAATCTATGTCTCGAATAATGGGGATCAGACAGAATTTGAAATAACATCGTGCGGAGTTGAACGAAAAGGGGGTACCACCGTGCTTCGGAATAATACGGAACCAATTGACACCTCGAGCACCTTGTAGGTCACGGCAAGCCACGTTTGATTCTTGCCTCGGATTTAACCCATTCACTGCAAACTGCGAGATATTTATAAGTTTCGATTACTATTTTTCACGAGATGAGCAACATAGCCGCATAAATTAGGAATAATAACGAAGGACGAACGATAATTTTAGGGAAAACGACGAATTCTATATCAAAATTATAGCTTGGATAATTCGATTATAAAATTGACGTAATAATTGAAATTTGATCGTTCGAAGTAAAAATAACACGTATATAAATATCTTTAAAAACAACGCAGAATTTTTGTTTTTAAGAGATTCTGAAATTGTTTAAATTACTGCTGTAGACTTTACTGTTGTAAATTAATATCTTTTTTTTATAACTTTCCTTAATAGTAACTAAATCAAGATAGATAATCGAGAACATCGATCGCGTTAATATGAAGCGTTAATATTAAATTTAAAGTTTCGTTGTTTTCTTTGAAATAAACCTCTAGCGTGTAGTTTTGAATACATATAATTGGCTCGTAGTGAATGAGTTAAATAAACAGAAAAATCGTCCGCGTGAAATACGTGGTAATATCGATCTAATAACATAATCCCCACTTCGTTCTTCGAACAGTATTTTTCTTCCTTTTAAGTAATTGAATATCGCGACTATCGTCTGTGAAATAATACGACCGAAACTCGTGAAGAATTCTGGACGTCATCTTTTTAAAGCTCGTCCTTTTCTTCACTCCTCGCGTGTTACAGGATTAGCATTTTATTTCTTCAGTCTTTCATCGTCGAAAGGACGAAACCAGTGCAAACGGGTCTGTAGGTGACGCACCGCGACAACCGAATAGACGTTGAAAACCAAATATGCACGTACTTGTGTGTGCGTACTTAACTACTACATTGAAATACGCGCGATGTTACGTACATATGCACGTACGTAACCTGGATTCGTAACGAAACTACTCGTTTCGACATCTTCTCCCCGCTTTGAATTCTATTTCTACTCTATCAGCAATTTCTCGAATTAAGGAGATTCTTGCGATAAATGGCAGCTGTTGCCGCGACAAAATGGATTTATTCGACGATAAGACAGGACGTAGAAGGCGGCCCGACAATCTGTAGTCACGATTCGAGAAACAAAAGGAACAACGAAACCGTCGTCAAATAGTAGGCAAATTTTCTTTCTCGAATCGTCTTCGAAATCGCGACTCGATTGGTTTCGATTCGATTCGTGGATCAACTTGAATTTAAGTACAACGTAGAAATTAATTCAAATCGACGACAAATACGAGCTCCTCGTTCTCTCACCTTCGATTCTAGAGAAAGTCTCGAGAAATACTACGTAGAAACTAGGTCGTGATCGTCCTCGTGCGGTTCTCGAAGCGCGTTTCGACGTAGGACGCGTATTACATCGACAATCTTTTAGAGCAGCTGTGTCAAAGTTGACTTTATTAAAACTGTAAGATGAAATTTTACCAGATGAAAGATTATCCAGAGATTATAATTTTTAAGATTAATTATTAATTAGTGATGATTATTTTTTATGAAGACATTATCATTTTTGTTTGTGGTTCTTTTAACACTTTGCGTACCGCATAGAAATCTCTGAAACGTACATCTAGAACCGCACGTTTTTGGGCAAACTGCACGTTACTTAAATCATTATAATTACACCCTAATAAAATTGGAAAGACCACAGTTTATAAGATACAAGATTACTTTTGTTGTCGATTTTATCGTTTTCCTTAGAATGAGACAATACGAAAGAAATTGATCTGCACGATCAAACCTTTGCGTGACCCCTTGCGTTCTGTGAAAAACGAGAAAACTCGTGAGCGGTGTGCAATGTGACAAAATGAATCCGGTGGCCTCTGTTCATATACGAGTTTAACATCATCGCTTTAAAGCGACATCCTTCCCTGTTCGCTCGTGCGCATCGCGTTCAAGACAATTGGTTACGCTGATTCCCTCACTGTCGATTCGTAACTCGATCGACGAGAGCGCCGATTTCGTTAATTTTCGGCTTCCAAACGTTCTTTTTTCCACGTCTTTTTATCGTGTATTTTCTCTTTCTTTCGTAAGAAGCAAAGAAATTCGACGGTGACGTACTCCGATCGATTGGCCGACATGGAAGAGGAAGCGTGAAATTTCGGCTTTCTTGAGGTATCAACAAGACGAATTCGACATGCGAGAGAAGCCGAACGTCCTTTTTGATCGTCATGTAAAATCAAACTTCCTGCGGTTTTATGTGCGGCAACAATTAACGCATGCCTCCATTTTTCATCAATGGTAATCGTATATACTTTTATGGAAAACGAAACGGAACAGTCGATCTCTCGTAAACACGAAAGAACGACGAAAGAGAATAAACGTTCCATACCGTCTTCGTAAACATTATTTCTCAAATAGCAAAGGGCGGAGGATTCGTTTCATCAAGATCGTTCGCTGTTAAAAAAATAAACTGTTACGGAGGAAATTTTTCCAAGAGATATTATTTAAATACCGAATGAGAAATTCGATAGCGAAGCAAGTCGGTCGATCGCGTAGACGCATTTTCCCTGATGACGGTTTTTGTCCTTGCTACAATCTTCACTTTTTCGGCTCAATTTTATTGCTGGTTTTTTTTACGTTTGCCGTTTATCGTACATCGTTCTTTTTCTTCGAGAATGAAATTAGACCATCACACCGAATTCACATGTTTTGCACATAACGTCGGAGTTACAAAATAAAACACAAAAATAGTATTGTCGTAGAATTTAATGTACAAATATACGAGTGTCGAGTGACTGTACGGATGCCTGGCATCGTAATGTCGTCGTCTGTATGACTGTACGAATAACTGTTCGACGATCGCCCATGAGGTTCGATGTCTAGACTCCATTAGAGGCGAAAGTCGGTGATTGCAACGTGAGGAAAAAGGAATCGCTCTTTCTACTTTTTAGCGGTTAGCGGTAATAAATCATGCCAAATTATTGCTTTTATGGATGAAGAAATTGGGAGTATACCTGGCCTGGTCACCCTTAAGTTGTAAATACTGGAGACCATTCCTACGTTAGCTAAAGCGCGGGAAGTTCCTAGAGTACTCTTAGAACTCTAATTGCTTCTTTGGTCCAACTGCTTTTTTAAACAGAAACTTTCAGTTGCTTTAAATGTGTTTATTAACCTGTTAACCGAGCGGGACGTATAAATACGTCAAACGTTTTAAATTTATGTCACGTAAAAATAAATTACGTAAAACGTAACATTTATTTTAAGCATAATTAGCTTATTATAAAGCAATAATATATCAATATCAATCAAAATCAATAATAAATATAGCAATAATAAGCTAATTAAGCATAAAAAGCTGCGTTATTAAAAAGGGAATTCCCCGGTTGACAGTTTAATGCTGTCTCTAACACTTTGTACTTTATGCGCTATTCATCGATGTTCGATTTTTCTCAGCAACTTCCTTAATTTTGACATATTGTATAAAAACTTGGTCGGATTTTCCCTTCTTGTTTCTGCCTAAATACATCGATGACTCGGTTTGGAATTTTTACGAACAAACTCAACGAACCCTCGGCGTAGTCCCGTATTACAGCTTCGTTCCCGCGATTTATCCTAGAAATGGTTTCGATCGTTACGACGCAACTCAATGAACGCGTCGGTGACTTTCACTTTTGTTACATCGCACGAGTCATGGTGAAAGATAATCCACCACGCTCGCCTCTACACGGAGGAACATTTCTCTCGAAATATCGGCAACGTTCAGATTTCAATAAACTTCTGTCAAATAGGTGGATCGATCTTTTCGTATCGCGAACCGAAATTACTCGATATTGCTTACTAATCGTTTAAACGAGCGTGCCTAACACGATAATTAGACAATTCGACGATATGTGTTGTAATGTAATGTCAACTTACAGCAGAAAATCAACTCGTATAGCACGATCACGATAAGGGGAAAGGATTCTCTTTATATCGACATATTTTCTCTACTTTTTCGCTTCTTCTTGGAGGATAGAGCCAAATTATCGTCAATTTTATCAGAACCCTACCTATTTTGGGGTTACACGAACAAGCGACAAATAAAGCTTTTGGTTACCTTCGCTTATTTTCCCTTGACGAAAGGTTAAAGGGGACGAGAAAAATTCTCCCTCTGACCCGGTAACAATCGTCGACTTTAGGTTTAACTTCGTCGTCGCGACGTTTATCGAAGGGGGATAAGAAACTTTACGTACTACGGACATCCGTCCGTGTCGTTGTTACTACGCTTTTGTGGATACTAATAAGCTTTTGTTGGCTATTGTTCAGTTTCACGGTCGGGGGACAGGATCGAGGGGTGGAAACGCCGGAACGCGCGAATGTAGGTTAGAAATACGCGGGTAAACTGGCCAAGGCGCGTAACACCAGCAACAAGACGACTGACTACACGGGGACGAGAGAACAACTAGTCTCGAGCAGCTGACGCGGTGGAATCAATATTCTCACGCGTGGCATCTACAGCAAGACGCGCACAAACGTGGCTTGTCTTCGTCTACCTACGTGGCTGTCCAGTGGCGTGCAAAGTCGCGTCGTTACGGAATCTCCGTTCACGGATCACTTTTAACTCTTCGTTAGACACCTGGTGTTATAATGACCTCTCAGGGAAAATATAAAACGCACTATAATTTTTGCGATTTAATGAAACTTCGGATCGGTTTTAAATCTTCGCGTTTCGACCCATGCAATCGTCCCTAAAATTGAGATGAACGTTTATTCAATTAAATGTCTTAAAAAGTATCGGAGATAAAGGATCTGTATAAATCGCTGGAATTAAGGTTTTTTTTTTATGCCAAATTCGACGAAACTGTTCTTTGGAATACTCCTTTGTTGAAATAGTATGGCAAGAATAGCGTATTTTTAATTATTTAAATAATTATCAGATTTTTGAACACTTGGATGTTAATGAGTTTCTTTGAATATTTTTCAATGAAAACATGGGTGAAATGGTATTTTATATTATTTTTATAACGAGATTGTATATAACAGAGCGGTTGTAGTCGATCCAAAATTCTGTTTGTATGAGAAACTTCATATCATTTTAACAGGATCGATAAAGAGTTGCAAAGTTCAAGGAAATAAGCTTAATAGTAGAAAACTCGTAACAAGTTATTACTACGATATTTCTTCGACAAGCTGAGAATGCATTTTGGGATTTACTTTATAAAATATACAGCTTAATATTTAATAAATTTTCTTTTTTGAGATATAAAGATATATAATGTATCATAATATAATAATTCAATACATTAATTTGTATCTAAAATCATTTTAAATTAGCCATTTCGTACATAGGAATTTTAAAAATCTACTTCAAATACTTCGATTTCAAATGCTTCGTATGGACGGCACGTAGTTAACTATTATGATCGTTTAGAATACTTTTATAAATTCGATTACGTCGTAGCTTAAAAATCACGATATATCCTACACTAATTTAGAATTAATTAGAGTAAGAATGTGTTTGTCGAACACTGAAAGCAAATGACTTCTTTTACCTATATCGTACCGCCAACGCAGACCACCCTGCGTTGATAGATTTCATCGGTCTCAACGGGTTAACGACTCATACGCGTACGAAATGTGGAAATACCTAGTGCGATATAATATCTTCTTCGCGTTTGATTAATTGTAGCATCAAATGGAAAGGTAACCACGTTAACGTTCCCTCGTTTTGTCTTATTTCTGGGGTATTTTTATACCGATGTCTATTTCGTTCATCGTCCCAATCTTTTGGAGCAGTCGTGGCTAGTGAAAGCGATCCGTTCGTTGAAATTGCGTGCGTCTGTCATAAAAGCTGATAATTTCTGCCCGTGTCGAAGCCAAAGATATACAATATACGGGTTCGTGATAAATCGCGCTAACGTATTTCCTGGAAAAAATCGACAAGAGCAAAATTTGGTGGAACGAACGATTTATAGAGCGTTTACTGAAAGAAGAAAATTCGTCCTTGGGATCTCTGCCGCAACCAGGCTTACCTGCTGGATGCTCACGTTATAACCGTGACACGTAATTGACTAGATACAGTGCTGGACGATCCCCTTGTTCGAAGGTTAGCCCTCCCCTGCAACGCGTTATTCCGAGGCGCCTTCCTTATTCGCTAATAGCTATCGATTAGTCGAAATTAATAGAACAGGCGTTGTACTGTACGTAACGTGTTGGTGCTTTTGATTCAGACGCTTTTCATTAGCTTCGAGCAATCAAGATTCCGTCGTAGTAGGAATTTTTCCATTCAGGCGAGATTAGTAATTAGTTTTTTGAAAATTCCAAACTAGTATAGTATTTTCGTAATTCCACGTTCGTCGAATCGAATTAAATTATTATATTCATATAAATAATTTTTAGAACGTAAATCGTTTAATATGTTCATGTCGACTCTGCAATTCATGTTTCTCTCTCATGTTCATCGAGCGGCACAGAGCTAAAGTGAAAAATTTTCATTATTTTAATTTTCAACTATATGGACGTATCTTCTAGATACTAAACGAACTAAATTGTTAGTAGTACGAACTGTCTGATGGGACATATCAGTGAGAGTCCCTGGTGATACGCGTTTTTACAAAACTTTGTAATTGTAAATTTTTATTTGTAATTATTGTACTTATTGTATTTATTTACTTCGTAAATTGTAATTTTAGCAGAAACTAAAATATATCCGTAAATTTCAATATGTTTAGAATATTTGAAGGTCAAGACGAAGTAACACGAACAAATCAAAAATATAAATAATTTGAGATAGATTATTCATGCATCCTCGTATGCACTGGCTGGAATTGCTTGCCAGTTTGTAGAACTAATTTATACATGTGCGACGATAATGTTTTTTTAGATGTAGCGTAAGACGTGCAAATGTAAAGTTTATATATTCCGAAAATAAATATCTGTGTTAACGAATCGGAAAGGACGGTTATCATGGAAATAGTATATATCGTTAAAGATAAGTCGGTTCGGGATGAAATTGTTTGTCTCTTATGTGAGAGTAAATTGGGATATATATATGGTATTTTGTGTATATACAGGAAAGGATACTGACTATGATCCGCGTTATTCGGAATTGAACATTTCTACTCGTTTTGTACTTCAATTATGTAATGATCTTTTAGAGCGTGGATACAGACTTTATTTAGATAATTAGTACACTAGTATTTCACTCATAGAAAAACTATGCACACATAAAGTGCACATAGTTGATACAACTCGAAAAAACAGGATTGGCATTTCTAAGTAATAGAAACATGTACTAAAAAAAGCGAATACATTGTAGATTTAGAAACAAAATTATGTTGACGAAATGACACGATAAGAGGGAAGTTTATTTTGTAAGTACCGTCCATAACGACAACATCTTAGAGAAAGAAACAAGAAATATAATCAATACTTGAAGTAGTAGTTCTTGATTACAATAGGAAAATGGGTGGGGTAAGATATGAATGATGGTGCGAATATTGCACATTCAACAGCGAGGAAAAGGCTAAAGAAATATTATATAAAAATATTCCTGCATCTTTTGGATATTATTCGTTTCATTTCATTTCTTCTATATAAAAAGAATAATGGAACGTCAACGTGGATAAACTTCTAAATGCGATACATTAAAGAAACTATTGCATCGTATCCAATCGAACCAGTAAAATCAACACAATCTTAACCAACTAAATCTAATATTACACGTTTCATTGAGAATATGTGCAATAGTATATGTTTATGTTAAGTGAATAAGTAAATATTAGTATTAAAATTGTAAATTTTATAAAAATAAGATTTTGATCCAATATTCGACAGCGACATTTACTCTGTGATTGACGAGTATACTCGTCATCGTTTGATTTTTGTAACACATAGATGCGCGCTCTGAAAAGAGGTCGCCACAGTTAACCGATGAAAATAATAGTCGCGATATCGCGTCATCTTTGCCTTAATTTGTCATGTACGATCAAATAAAATTCGATCGTTTGGATTTCAAAATCGCGTTTTTCCCTCGAAATAACATCGCGATCCTAAATTCTCATCCCACCCCCCTCCGTCCTTTCGCGGCGTCGAGTCACCGTTACGGCGTTGCTCGGTTTGGCTCGCAGAGGGCGCCGCGATCTGTTGCTGCGACGGAAGGAGAAAGCAGGTCGAAGTGTGGCATTCGATTGGTTGGTTGGTCGGTCGCAGTCCGCTAGCAGTAGTCCGTTAGATGCGATTGTATCGAACTTCGCCTTCCCGCGAATATCGAAACGACAGTATTCTCTCTCTTTCTCTTTCTCTTTCTCGTAAAACAGACAATGGCGTTTACGAATTACACTACCGATCTATCAAATCTTCCCCCTCCTCTTTCTCTCTCACTCTCTCCTGCGCGCGCAGTTCAATCGTCCAATCGCACGATTGGATCGTATTCTCTTTTTTATTCCTTGCCGAACTTCACACCAAGGAAATTCAAATTCAAATTCAAATTCAAACGTCCGATGCTTTGAGAAAATACTAAGCTCTTTCCCTTTCTCTCTGAAAAGAGGAACGGAGAAAAGGCGAAAGAAAGAAAGAAAAAAGATGCATAAAGGTAGCGGAAGCGAGAAAAGACGCTCGCATGGGTGGTCGGTGACGACGATGATCAGGTGACGAGTCGCCGTGCGCGTACTTTCGGTCTGTCCCTTCGAGGGAGAGACGGAGAAGGGAAGGCGGTCGGCGTTGGCGCGCGCGCGCTCTCGCCACTTCTCTCCCCACTCTTCCTCCTTCGAGCTACTCCGCGAGACTTGGAAGAGCGGCGAGCAGAGAAGAAAGGAGAGACGAGAAAACGGGAGTCGCCGCCTGGCACTCGGCAGGCACGTTTCGTTATATTGTTCGGTACGCGCGTTCTTCGCGTTTCTCGCGATTTTCTCTTTACCCTTTCTTTTTCCTCTTTTTCTCTCTCTCCCTCCCCCTTCTTTTTTATCCTTTTTCTTTTTTTTATTCCTCTTCTTCCTCTTCTCCTCTTTCTCTTTCTCCCTCTTTGTTGTTTTCCCAACCGCCTCGTGGCTCCAACGCGCCATCGACGACCTCTCGCCACCGTGCGGTCGCTTCGAAGCGCGTCGAATCTCGACGAAGTACACGAGCGGATATAAAAAAAGATAAGAAGAGGAAGGAAGAAAAGCCGAATCGTCGTAGCGTAGTAGTGGTGGTGGTGGTGGTGGTGGTGGTGGTGGAGTAGTGTGCGTGAATGCGTTGTACGTGTCGCGTTCGAAATATTTATGCGGTAGGAGGAGGGAGGGGGGAAGCAGCACCGAGTGCGTGTCTCCGCGTCCTTCGGTGGTGTCCGCAGTGGCCGCGAGCCACGAGTCGTTCCAAAGGAGGCTGCCGCGAGGAGCGTCGAGGGGTAGGAGGAGAAGACAGAGACACGGCTAAAATTGGATACCTTATTCAAGTTGCGCTCCGTACTCGTAATCGCAGCTGACCGTAAGTCCAATCGAACCTGTGGACGATGCGACCGGAAGAAAGATCACATTGCGCCCGATAACGAAGGTACGATCTTTATTGTGCGTATTTCTGTTTGTTTGCGCGCCTGAAGTAAGACGATCGAGAACGATTTGCTCGTAGGAAAGATTGTTTTGCGTGCGCGGTTAACGAAAGAGGTTAGGCGACCGGAGGGTGGGAGAAGCGAGATATCGCGGACGTTGCTTTTCGATCATCATACTCTTGCTCGATCAGTGCCTTTCGAACACTCGGGACGAATTTTCTCGATCGGGACGTAGAAATTCTCTCTCCGGATTTCGTGCGTTGAATTTACCTCGTCCAGCGACGAATTGTTGACACGCGTATTCTTCTTCGACGTTGTGATTCTATTTATCGAAGGCTCAGCTATTGCCTAAAAACAAACTTCTCATATGCTAAACAATAACAAAACTGTTTGGACTTTCGAAGTTCAAATATGGCGCATGGCTGCTAAAAGTCACGTCACCAAGATCGAATCGTTCTTAGAACAATTGTTATTTCATCGTAAACAATTAAGTTCCTTAAAAACTTGAATATAGCTTCCATCGTTGGAGAAATAATCGTAATATCGAGGAAATATAATTGGAAAATAATTCCAATAGTACAACCAAATAATTATTACTCGCCTGAAGAAAACTTGCGATTGACCTACTAATCTAACCTATAATATTCTCCACGCATTTCGAATATGCAATTGCTTACTGGCAACTCTGACGACATTTCTCCAATGGGAGGAATGTCCACGTGTTACGAACAACTGTCTGCTAAAACAATTTATCGAATATCACCCACACTTGGACAAATTGTAAAAATTTGAAGGGGGGGGGGGGAATTTATCGAAAGAATTTTTCGAAAATCCTTTCGTTGCGTTTCTCATACAAATCTTTTTCGAGTAAGGATGAGATTTGAGTAAAGAAAAGTTTCTTCGTCCTTTCTCCCTTGTAACTAAACGACAGATCGTGATCAACACATTTAAATTTAACTCGGAAATGGAATAACCGCAAAGTGATTCCTTCGTTTAAATAATTTTCTCCTCTCTGCTTCTCTCTTCCTATTTTCTCTTGTTCTCGATTTACTGGTCGATGAACGAACACGCGTATATACATTTTTTATTCCGAATCTATTGATCGTACTTTTCTTCATCGTCTTCCAATCTGTCCTCGTTCCGTCTTCGAGCTGTTTCGAGTGTCTAATATACTTTCATTCCCTTCATTTTGAATCATGCTCCTCGCTAAGTTCGAGTTTCGAAATCTTAAACAGTGCCTCGTTGTACACCGTGGATCCAAAGGAACGAGAAAAGGCCACCCGTTTTGATCTTCGTACTAGATCGTGTGAAATGTCAGATTTCTCGTCATACATGAATTGATTGCCGAACTGGTTAGATGTGCAATATGTTAAAGTCATAATGAACACCTAAACGTGTACCAAAAAATGGTACACGTGGCACTCGACGCATTAACTGGTAAATAAGTAAGCGACTGATATAATTTTGTATGAAATATTTTGAAAGAAAAAATAACGTACATAATTACGAATGTTGATTTTCATATATAAAATAGCATTCGAATGTTTGCATTTCACACGTATGTTTCGAGGTTACGTTCGTGTCGTATTAAAAATCTAAAAGTTTCGAATTCATCTTTTAAGTATCGTTGACTTTGTGTACAATTTTGATAACTTCCCCGTAACACCCGCTATAAAACTTTGCGCGTTCGTGAAATTGCAGGATCTATGGAACAATGTCATATTGATATGTATATATTTGAAGATGTAAAAGTTTAGCACTGTTTTAATATCATCCTTTGTAAGATCATCGTGAAACTTCGAACGATCGAAGTGTACCGATCGATAGGACGTATTAAATCGATTCAAAGTGTTTCGTTGTACGCGTTGAATGTACTCGCGTTAATCGGCCATTTTTTCTCTACTGCCAGCATCGGGCTTTTAACAATTCCTACGATTATTCTATCGTTCGTCTCAGATCCCGATTATATTTCTTTCTTTACCTCGTCCTTTCGTACTTTCTATTTTTCGTTTCACTGTCCATTAGGATTCTTATCCTCGCTCTCCTAATGCGTTCCTTTTACGAGCGCGTCAATGCGCGTGATGTACCAAGGTAGAGCAACCTTTCATTGTTAGGTTGGCTAGTTGGTCGTCGTAGTCGTCCTGGCCGCGTAGTCGCCGTCGTTCCACGAAACTTTAAATCCGTTAGCCGTGTAGGTGAAAGAGCACACGGGTAATGCGATGCCGAGAACAAGAAACTGGCGAAGGTACGAACGAACGCGCGAGTGTGACTCACAGTTCGAGTATCCGTGGCACAGAAACCTTTGTGGCCAGCCTTTGTGATCGCCTTTCTTTCGAGTGCTCGTCGTCGTTGTCGCGACGACGCCCAGCAATTCACGAATTTTTCTTTCCGAGAGGAAATGGAAGCAATGTACGTCGTTTTATCGCGTACGTTAGATTATACGGAATTATAAATGTTGTTCGTTAATCGGTCGACGCTCTTTCAAGAGAAACCTGTAAGAACTTCCGTTGGCGGATCGGGAGCGGTGATAAAATTCGTTTTTAGAATCTCGAACGCGAAACAACGTCTGTTTCACGATCCTAACATGTAACATGTAACGTGCAACGGGTAATTTGACGTGGCTCGTCCGTCTGGTCGACATGATTTATTACGCATTACATATCACGGTGAAATATTGTTTACAACAGACAAATTGAAGTAAATCATACCATTCATATGGAATTACCAATGATCTCCGCGGTGCCGAAATGCATTTTTGAAAAGCCAGGGTCACGCGACGATCTTATAAAATACGTTAAGAAAAAAATTCAAAAAACCTAGGTAGGACAAGGGTAAAAAACACTTTTAAAAATGTTGTGACATATTGTGAAAACTACCAGTTCACTCAACCTCGATTTGGAATGTTTTAACACTAGGACGACGATGATCGGGTCTCCGGAAATCCGAGAAATAAATATTTTAAAATAATTCGATATATTTCTTTTTTCAGCAATTGATATTTCATGTATTCTTAAGCAATACGTAAAGTTCCATAAAAAAGTTTTAATTTTTAATCTTTATATCAAATTGAGCATTTCATTTTTGGAATATAAAAAATATTTACATTGTTTTCTACATAAATTAATTTTTGTCTTTATTGAAGATTCACCCATTTCTTACTTGGATAATAAATATTGTTACTAGAAATTGATTTTAAAAGTCTGGGTCACCTGGGAACTATCACCGTACTACTTACTATTCTAAAAACTTACTAAAAAACTTAACAAAGTAGTTCTAGTGTTAATAAGACATATCGCGATACACCCGGATAATATTTAAACTTACTTGTTACACAGATAAATAAATCTATTTTGCATGCTCTACAGTACGATAATCACCGTAATTACGATAATTCAACGTATTAACCCATTCGCATCACAGTTCTAAAAACACCTACTGGCTTCATTCATTCGAGAACTTCGACTGACAATCGGCCCGTATCACTACGCATTAACAAATAATATCACCACGAACGAATTATTCCGCGTTTGTTGATGCAAATTGGTTAAGCGATAGATCTCTAGCGATTTTATTGTACCGCGAACCAAGACGATCACGAGCAACTAACTGTGTCGTATGTCTGTTCCGAAAGACTTCTCGAACTGCGATTAGAAGATACACGAGCTAAAATTTCGGTCGCTTCGCCTTGTGAAAATCAATCGACGAAGTTGAACGCGACGAATTAAATCGCTCTAAAAACTTGCGTGGAAAGCGCGGTTTCAAAAGATCAGTGCCGTATCGTCAATTGCTCGGGAATTATTCATCAGGTGAGAGTCTGATAGAGATGAATAATAAAAGAGAGGAAGATGGGTAATGTACGTCACGTTCGATCGAGAAATTTCTTATTTCCTGGGGAACGATACGTCGATCTTGTGAATCTATCGGTTTTCTTGTCCTCCCATGAATTCGAAGAAAATAGCTCGCTTCTCTCTTTCATCCGAATAACAATATTATCGTCATATATATTATATATGTATTGGTATAGTGATACACCAATTTTCGTTGAAATCGAACTTCGTTTAAGATAATAAACGGCACTTCGAAGTTTATGAAATAGATTATGAAATGATATCGCGAACTAAAAAAATGGGATATCTTCCAAAACGCACTTCTCTGTACTTTTGCCCTTTCAAGACTATTAGACAAGAATGTGCACTGAAGTTTAAAATAAAGATTAGCCCGGAGCAAAATATATACGTCTGTTTGAAAATTAAAGTCGGGAAAACTCCGACGCTCTCGCAAGGTCTTTAAACTACAACATATTTAAACATGATAAACAATAATTTTGGACGTTAACCTTATAGCAACTAAATCTAAAGACTTCAAGGAATCATTTGTATGCCCCAGAATTGAAATCGAATGCTTCGTCTCAATGTTATTCAATCCAGAAGTAAGCTTAAGTTCCTTCCTTTTTCGCAATGCGAGCATTTGAAACGAAAATCAACTTTGATGTTAAATAACTTCAAGGTTGTTAAACATATACCTTTATCTGCTTTACAGCTTTTGTTTCGGTTCTATCGTGCGCGATCTATGCGTCTTAAAATTGATCAAATGACCAGTGCACTCATAATTCACGCTTAGGAGATCGAATACTTATCTATCTTTGTTCTTATTGTTTCATCGATCACGAAGAGTCTCGAGTACTCCAATAATCGCTCCTTTGTTGGAAAAAAGCGAAGTACATCTAACGGTTACGGGTACTTGTTTTCTCCGCGGAAAACTTGTTTCGGCGTAGTAATCGAATGTAATTGAAATAAATCGACCGTGCAAAGATTCGAAATGGAGGGAAAGGAGTGATATTTCACCTTTCTTATTTTTTCTTTCCTCCTTTCTGGGAATTTGACTGGCGTCGACCTAAATAACATACAAGGGAAAGGAATCCGTCGATGTTTCGTTCAGCGCGTGTACATCGAGTCGAAACTAAAGAAACGTTGCTATCGAAAAAATGTCGCAGTACCGGAAAGATAGCGAATATCGACAGTCGTTATTGGCTTTTGCCACTGCTGTCGTCTCTCGCCTGGCAGAAATAGACCGACAAAGCCGAACTCGTTGCATTATTCGTTTTCATTGATACTTAGTGTTAGTTACGCGTGGTCGCGTAGACAATTCGTTTGGCAATGCTATCAGCGATGTTTTCAGACTGGAAGTGGTGCGGTGTTACCCAATGCTTCGATGTTGTTCCATCTGTCCTCGTCCAGTCGTCGTTTACCTACTAGGCGGAAACACAGCTCTTGAGTGCTGTGTCTCATCGTAGAGACACGCACGGAAAGTGCCAAGCGACGCGATTGAGTTTTCAATTAAATCGCCGTAGGATCTGTTGAATCAGTGGAGGCCGCTGTGCCGTCGCAGTGCTAGAGGAACGAACGAACGATGCAATCACACTGCGTGCCACTTGAAACGATTAAATCTAACGAACGGAAGAACGCGAATCCACAATATGCAACCAATTCTGTTGCACAAGATAAACACGTTCCCGAAAGGTGCGTTTAAAAATTTATAATGTATCTATGGAAACAGGTTTTTGCAGACCTAAAAAATACAATGAACCATACGAAAATTCTTGTTAAAATCTTATCATTATCACGTGCTGCGAATTTTCTTTTATAAAGATCACTCATGCGATAAAAAATTTATTATATCAGATAACTTTTCATTTGGAAAGAAAAGAATTCGTAAACACAAAAATTATGCAAAATAATTTGAGTTGCATGTAACAAGATTTTATTCGTTGTTACTACCCGACTAAAAAATGCATGTGTTGCATAAGACTGCGATATCATTGCTATCGCTGGAAATATCTTGGTCATCGTCTTCTTCCTCCGTTAGTGAAATTCTTTCGCTGATGTTTTGAATAAAATTAACACTAGTCTCTCGTGATGATATCGTTTCAATGGTTTTATGAGTGAATCCAGTTATTAATTATTGGTCTTTATATGATTCTCTATAAGAGGCTCTTTACGACTTCAGATCGCGTTAAAATTTCCCAACTTGTTTCTCGTTAGAATCATTTAAAAAAAAAATGGTTACCCAATTTACTGGCTAATTTAAGACCTTGTTTAATTAAATCTGTATTTAAATCAAGTGAAATACAAAAAATTCTTTCTCCTTAGATCTCGGGCCGATCGCGTTAAATCAAAATCTTGTATAAACGGAGTTGCGTGCATTCGATGACTGCTTCTCGCTCGTGATATTTTCGACAAGCATTTTAAATTTTATTCGAAACTATGAAACATGACCGAACGTTCGATTTTATTAGTCTTCTTTCAGGGATTTCTGTAGAACGAGTTTTTCCAACTTTTTTCCTTTTTCATAAGAAATTTACAGGGACTGAGAAATAAGAACGGGAGACAATATCTTAAATCCTATTTAAATTCAGTAGCAAATTCGATTCTTGGAACTTCGTTATAAATTTTATTCTACAGTGTTAGGATCGAAGAAATTACCTTCAACATGGCTCCTCGCCCTGATCCTTTAATTGCGCTGAGTATAATCGCGAAGCCAAATTGTTATGAGAAAGAAAGAAAGAAAGAATGAAAAGAAGAGAAGACTGTGCAACACGTGATGCCAAGTGGACTCAGAAGTTCTTCGCGTCGTATTGATATCACCGTGATAAGAAAGAAGTTAAGAAATCGGTAACGACCATCTCTTCGTGTGTCACGCACCATACACGGACTGTTCCCCTAAGAGCTTCCACATTCCTCCTTCCTTCCTTCCTTCCTGTCTTATTTTCAAAGGCGATTGTATCGCGCGTACTACATTGAATCTCGAGTAAGATTTTACGATCGTTCCAAAGTCATTCAATCTGTCTTGCCTCAACTCTGCTGCTTTACTTGCTGTTAAAGTTCGTATCATTGTAATAAATGATATCTCAATTCGATGATAAATTTTCAATGCATCGTTTTGTCTGCTGCGTGACATTTCTGCCTTTTACGGATGTGAATGCTGATCAAATACGTTAGTATTACGGATAAAAATCGCGTTGTTGGAAATATTAACTCGATACAGAAACTGGGGATCGGTTCTAAAAAAGAGAAAAATTTCCTCTCTCGCCATAAGATTTAGATTTTTTGATTTATTGTAGTAAATTAACAATGCAATTATTTGCACGTAAAAATATTTTATAAGAAACCTAAATAAAAATCAACATAAACTAAAAACTTTAAAATCGAAACTTCAAGATTAATAATCAGAAATGAATTCAAAATCAACGGGAAATAATGGTATGCATAGTATCTAACTTATTACTCATCGCTATTGATATGTACTAATATGTTTTGATTTTGTCAAGAACGTTTTACTAGCTTTATTTCAAAATCTGAGCTTGATTTGTCATTCAGCTCAATAGCCCTTCCGATAGCTTTTGTACAGGATTGATAGGAGCGCCAGGAAGATGGCTGTAATGTCATTCTTCTGGCAGTTACATATGAGCCGTTCAGTGCGCGCATCGATTAACTCTACTTTTTGAAAAATCTTAAATTTAAGTGTCAAAGCACTTGGTATAGTCATAGCTT
>JAITYT010000431.1:1022230-1035019 GCA_025433975.1 Liostenogaster flavolineata
AGGCATAATGAGGTTTCCTGAGAGATGGAAGAAGATTATAGAACAGAACGGTTCATACATAACATAATAAATCAACCTTAAACAACAAATATTGTGTATTCATTTCGCATCAAAAAAAGGGAGAGAACTTATGGGACAACCTAATATCTCGTAGTAAGCGTCTGTACCAAAACTGCCAGCAACGAGATACCTCGTAGTTAGCATTACAAGTTTACATTGATTTTAATTGGTCTTGGCATCTAGGGCAAGGCGCTCTAAATTTGCGTGGTAGTGAATGAGTGAACGTGGTTGATATTTTTGCAAATATGCAATACTTTTTATTAATATTTCATTTTTGAAGTCACTGAATGTTTAGAAATCAGTATCTGTTGATTAGAAATTGATACAAGAAACTTCATTTATTGGCTCATTGTCACTTATTTTCCAAAACGGAACCACTGTGCGCCAGTCCCTAGAGATCGACAGGAAACGAAGTCGTCACCGCGTGTTATTTGGTGTGTTCACTCTCTCTATCTTAAACACCCGTTGAGCACTCGCTACGAAGTGCTAGCTGTCGTCTGAACGAAGAGGACAGCAGCGAAATCGGTGCCGCACTCAACTTGTTAACACGTTGATCACCACTCCAAATTCATCCGTTTTGCTCAGGGCACCACGAAAGTATTTTCTTAAGAATTAAGATCATACATCAAACAATTCGGGATCATACACGACCAACGTATCTTAACGTATAGTTAAACGACTACTAATATACAGCGCGAAAAACTCGAAACGTCAGCAACGAGATCGTTTGAGAAATCCTTTTCCTTTCTGATCCTTCGTTCGATCCTATCGAACCCCATCATCGATCTTACGATGTATGTATGGTATGTAACCCGTGAAACATATGAACCGACGAAAGTTAATAGATCATCGTTTTCTCAGTTCAAGTCTCCGAAGATAATTTCTTTTCTCCTTTCTCAAGGGAGAAAGACTGAGAGAAACAAAATTAAAAAAAGAAACGTAAAAGTCGACGCGTTCTTTATTTCACTCTCTGCCCCTACCCTCTCCCCCGGGTTACCCATCCCCCGACTATGCGATTAGCACTTCGTCAGTAGCCGCGTCGTGATGCCCCACGCGTCTATTTTCGTGCCGGTTGTGGTGTGGAGCGTCGATCTCTCCTCTCCTCTCCTCTCTAGCCTTCTGGCTGTCTAACCAGCCAGCCAACAAACCTACCTACCTACCTACCTACCTACCTACCTACCTATCGACTCTCTAGATCCAATTACATGGTGCTCGTTTGCCACGCTCTCGCGGAATATTAGTTCGTTCGCGTGTCTCTTCGACGGAACTGCTTGATCACGTGTTACGCCGACGCCACCGTCCCCGAGGAGACATCGTTGAGGCTACGTGGACCTCGTCTCGACGTTTACTTGTCTCTCTGCAACTTCCTGACACGACTCACACCGTAAAGATTCTTATCGTTTTCTCTCTTTCTGGCTCGTTCTCCATTTGGCTCTCTTCTTCATCATCGTATTTGCCTTCTTTGTTTCTCTGCTTATCAGTTCATTCGTTCCGATTAACCGATTCGGCAACTCAACGATTAGTCCAGTCAGTCTCTTCCATCGCTTCTTTCCTTCGGATCATCGCCTGCGTCTCGTTGTTGTTCCTGTAGAGTCTAATGCTACGTGTCAACGCCATCGATTACGATCGAACAACTTGAGAATTCGAATAGTCGAATACTCGTGAGGCCGTGAATAAATTCAAGTGTAAAATGATTAGCTGTATCTGTATCTGTTCTGTGTCTTTGCGTGAAAGTCATTCGATCTACGCCGATTCAAAATCACGAGTCGACTGATCGAGTCGATTGATTCTCGAAAGAAAGGAAATAAGAATAAAGCAGAAGCGGATCTCGTTCGCATACACGACGAATGTCAACTATCGACTCTGTACAGTATCGCACATCGCTATGCTCACTGTACCAGAAGACACACTTCACTCGTATTGGTGCAAAATACGTACATAAAGGAAATATAAAAGAAAAATTGTTACGTTATGCAAAGCGCTAAATCCTATGTTAAATCGGTTTAGTAAGAAAAAACCTCAGTTTGCGAACGAATTTTTCGAAAATGAAGCGTGTTGGAGAACGTACTGCTTCTCTAATTATTATACAAAGATTCAAGCCGCCAACATTGTGGGGCGATATAAAATGGGTGCGACGTCCAGTCACCCAGCACTCATTGCGCAAAATTTTCTTTTCTCTTTATGATATAATACGTATATAATATTATTCCCTCAAGTAATATTATTATATAATCCCCTTAAGATGTTTACTTTCCGAATTTCTCCCGTCTCTACAAAAAATGTCAGCAACCAAAACCTAATAAATCTTAGATAAACTCTGCTTACGATTTTAGAAGGAATTAGAAAATTCCCTAGTAATTTCGAAATCGGAAAAGAATCTTATTTTCTTTGTGGTTGATTTAAAGGTTTCCATTGTTTCATATTAAGAACTCGTATCCAAAGTTACTGTCGCACAAGTTTGAACGTAAAAGTTTGAGCGATAATCTGGAGTCTAAAAACGGATTGATCCATTTTACATTAAATTTTATGGAAAAGCTTACGAAATTCGGTTTATGAACAACCTTCTGGAATGATCTAAGTTCGGGAATCGATATTTAACTAATAGGTCGTTCGGAATATCATTTCGTTTTTTCCATTTTTTGTTCATAAAAACAATATAAAAAAACAAAAAAAACGAAATAACTTTTCATACAACCTAATAGATACGCCTCTTATATATGCGATAAATTTGCAAGGACGTATGTGTACAGACTTTAATAATAAATGGGGTAAAAAAACGTTCGGTTTAAAGCGCATTTCGTTGGGCATTTTTTCAAGACACGAGTCTAGACTGATACACGCGTTTGCATTACTTTCCATAATTGCATCCCTGTCATGTACATATTCTGCGTATACCGTCGATATGACCTAAAAAAAATGTTTAAATAAACAAATGAACATTTTAGTAATCCTATGGAGAATCTCTGATGTTGAAATAGCACATTGGAGTACTATGAACAATAATAGCGCGTATCAATAATGTGCGTTGACTATTTCAAACGACTATCGTAATGGAGACACGACTCCACGGCACGCTGATTTCAAGCTGTCCTGTCTGCAAAGTGTTAAAGTTTTTTCTACGACATCCACCAGATTCACGAAGTTCGAGAAGAAGAGGAGGTCAATGTGGTGGTTGCTCCATTGTGCGTTAAACGTGGCCATTGTATACGCCAGTGGCACGCGAAGTAGCGCTTCGCCGCGAAAATAGATCGCCATGGTATTTGTACGTAAACGTTGAAGAACGAAAATAGTACGTCAGAATGTTCCTTCGAAGACTCCCAAACGGCTCGAAACTTCATCTGTCTTATCCTTTTTCTACTCTAACATTAGTGGCATTGCCCAAAATCCCACTTGCTGTATCACGAGCTGGAGAGCTGTAATTAACCCACCACGTTGATCGTTTCGTCGGCCTATTCCGAGCCAAAAATCGATCGAGAACAGGAAAACGAGCAAGATGAGCAACAGTACGACACTATACATCGAATGAGATCGTTGCTCGAGTGTTTCTCTAAAAACCGATAGTTTGGCGCGACTTTTGGAAATTCCTCTTGCTCGAGTCAGTTCGAGTTTCGTTGTTAAATAAGTTTTTTAATTCATAAGTAGTATCCGCTTGCTTCGTAGACCCACGACGACTGCGCTATTACGCTATGTCATTTGCATTAGCCATATTACGACTGAAGAAAAGAAACTTCCGATAATGCCACGCTTCGTCCTTCTTAACACTTTGACTCATCGATAGCGCAAACAGAGCCAACGCGCGTCGTAGCAATGCCAACGATAGTTCGCGATGATGTCGTGGTGATGATGTCGTGGTGATGATATTAACGGTGGGTAGTAGTAGTTACCAAACGAGCCGTAATTAAGGTCGGAAGCGGCCAATTAACCATACGGCGACGAGGAAGACCGCCCAGGACCCGATTGCGAGTCACGGGTGGTTGAAGAAAAGCTGCTGTCGGGAAAACAAGGTGGAAGCGAATCATCGATGCAGAGTTTCCTTAGTTCATCGTAGGAGGACGACAGAATTGACCCATCTCTGTAGGATATTCATTCCCCGTAACGTAGAGGAGATAATGTTAAATTATCTTCAGGAATTCGATGGAAATTAGATGGGAATTTGATTGATACGTCTCGAGGAAAAAGTCGAGTCTTATAATCCAACGATTTCTTTCGACGATGAGATCGGTTGTAAATTCCCTTGTGTCGATAGACGAATAAACCTAACAATATAATGGCTGGTACGTTAAAGATCATTATCGGAGTGCTTGGTATAAATGTACAAAATCCCACTAGCGGAATGATTGGTGTATATACCTATATGTACGCGACGTAATACATACATACCGTCATACTTCGAAAGCAACATGCGGACTTTTTTAGCCTTCATCGATATTAATTACGTGCTTATCTCGTTAAAAATCATGAAGCCTAAGTTCAAAGTGGACGAGCGAAGATTTTTTTTTATAGATGATCAATCCTAAGGAAAATCCTTAGAGACTGGTTGATGTCATCGATATATCGAGAGTTTCCAAAACCGGATTCCATACGAAGAAGAACATTTCTTCGTTCTAAATTATTACTTCAGTCGAACTTATCGGTTACATTCGTATGCGGTTCAATTCGGATGCGTTAGAGCGTGCTTGAAAAAAATGAATAGTAGTGGTAATGCGTCAATGCGAGCGGAAGAGAGACGCATTATACGAAAACAACGAGGCTAAGAAAAATATTTACGCGTGCCTACGACGATAACGATGACGTCGTCTGTCTGTGTTTCATCGTCGATCGGCGTTTATGTTCTCCTTTCGTCTAAGCAAATCCTCGCGAAAAAATCCGTTTATTTTTTTGCAAGCGCTCCTTTCGATCTTTTCAATATTCCTCGAAATTCTCGAAAATTCCCGTAAATCCAAAAACTTTTTAAATATCGAATGACTCATCGTCGTTCGCTCACGAGAAAGCCAGAAACATAGAATCAAAGGATTTATTATCCTTCGCCCGCAAAAAAAACGACCTTTTGAAACTTCAAACATCGGGGACAATCACCGGATCCCAAAATTGTTTCCCAATCATTTTCGCAGAAAGAGCGTGTGCAAAAGGATCGAACGTTCTATTTTCAAAGTTAACTTTACGTTCGCGTGTGAGCGCACGTCTCTGTCATCTTCTCCATATTGGACCGGTGGTGTGTATCCTTCTCGTCGAGAGAAACGAGGTCACGTGTGACCGCTAGAATGCCGCAGCAAAAGGGCCAGAGAGAAACGTATGAACGCGCCACCACCGCCAACATCGGTGCTAATGGCGGTGTTGGTGCTGGTTGCGATGATAATGATTATAAACTCGATGTGGAGACAGAAACATCACACTGCCGTGTGTACAAATATCGTTTTTAAAATTATGATGAATTTTAGCGAATGCGGAGCATCTAAAACAATCGGGGCAGTGCTATTGAAAAATAAGACAAGAAATACTCATAGATGCAGCGACAGGTTGAATCGTAGCAGAGAAATTTGGGACGATAGGAGAGGCGAAGAGGTTGGATATCGCGTTGAGTGCTTCTTCTCGTGCCAAAACACCTTTCCCATTGGATTTACATTCGTGCCTCTAATCTAACAGCACGATTCGTCACTCCCTAGGTCAAGGCTTCCTTTTTTTTAAGTACGCATTTGTGCGTGACGCTTACGATTACTTTTCTCTGAAGTTTTGCAGCGTCTAATCCATACTTTTGTAATTGATCCTAGTCATATAAGTGTAGAAAGTACAAGATAGGTCTACGAATGAGATGGAAGTTTTGTCCTAACAACGATACAACTTCATAATGTTCGACCTCCATTACTCTGGTAGAATTGGGGAGAGTCGATATCGTGTTTCCTCGAAGAATTTAACTCTATCCTCTCAAAAAATGTTCACGCACCCAAATCATGATTTTGTTTCAGGTGGTGGAAAGTCATATACCCGCAAGAACAAAGTTCTTTTTCAGAGAAAAAAGAAAAAAAATTCGGAGCAGGCTTCGATTTTCGTAGGTATGTGTAACGAAAGCATTTAGCAACACTTCGGAGAGTGGCATTTTTAAGGTGTCTGCGCAATGTCCTCTCAGCATATTATTAACGCGGTTTAATATCGAAAAGCCTCTCGCAGGCATTCTTGCAATTTAACATGGCGCGAGTCGTTTTCCCATATCTTATGGGGGGGAAAAGGTGTCGTTTTTCTTTAAACGATCAAGTTCTGCGTTTCCTATAAGCGTCAGTCTTGTTTTTGCTAGGAAAACGTATAACGGACTCTGGCGTTCGGTCTAGCATTTACGAGATTCAGAGCGAGACGCGACAATAGGACACGCGTATGGAAGATAAAATCGCGATCGCTGGGTTATACGTAGCTTTTAGGACCAAGAACCACCAACGGTTTCGCAGTTCGAAGAACGGACGACGAGCAATAACAAGGCCGAAATCTCAGTTTGGTCGGTTCCAGCTAGACTCCAATGACCAAATAAACTCGTTGAAATGGTTGGATGCGGGTAACCGCGCGCGACTGATGAATTTCCTCCATTCTGATTTCTGTGTTAATTCCCACTCCGATGGTAAAAAAAATTCTCACTCGATCCTGGTAAAGTGAGTCAAAAAAGTACTCTTTTCTAGATCCATCCAATGGCGTTATTTAAATTTCCAAAGTTTATTTCCCAATCGTTTTTATTAGAATATCGATAAGGTCCACCCTCGAAATGGGAGAATCTTTAGGTGAAAGTCCCGATTCATTCTTGTTTCTCTTTTAGAGACTTCTTCTATCCTTGTATCAACGCTAGAGCTTTTCGTACTCTCCTCTTTGTCTGAATTTACCACGTAATCGCGTGTCTTATGTAAGGAATGCCGAAGAGGAAGCCGTACGAAGCGACCGAATCGGACTAAGAGGTCAAACAAAGACAGTCGCGGACATATTCAACACCTAATGCCCTCGGTTGCCCTTGAGACAACGTTGCGCGTATAGACGGTTGTTCTTCGTGGATGGTTGATCGGTTCAGGGACGCATGATATTCAATGTGCTTCGAAACATCTGTACTTTGTCACCCAGAGATCAAAAAATAGGAATTTTAATCATCGTAGATACAGATTCGCGAATTAATTACGGAATATCACGCAAGCTACGGATTGTACTTTTCTGTAATTGTAAATTTAAGGTATCCATTAATCTTATCGTTGTAATGTAGTAAAGGATTTCTGATATCTTTAGAATGTTTAACACCAGATTGCCCGAGATTTCGTATATACCGATATTGCCTAAAAGAAGTCAAAATGATTGCTTTGTAAAAGAATAACTAATTTATACAAAATATTTGAAATTAATTGTTAATGTTATTTCATATTATTTAAAGTCGCATAATATGTTATTAGTAAATATTAAATAATAAAGAAAATTTACTTCACTTAGAAAACACAAAATAGAAAAAATTTAGGTGACCATACATACGACAAAGCAGTCAAAATGACTTCTTCGGACAATCTAGTGTTAACGTAGTATAACACTTCAACGAAATATATATCTCTTGAATGAACCCAACTCCAAATTAGCTAATGTACTTCGACCGCGTTACATTTGGCATTTCTACTTTAGAGAGAATAAGCAATAATGAAATTAAAAAGAATTGTATCATCCACGGGTATTTTCGATGAAAAATCGCCTACTAAGAGATTAAATATCATCGCGTGATCCAGGCCACGTATTCGCATTCAAATTCCAACGTATGTCTAGCATGGCGCATATGTTCAGAGCAGAACTTCTCGCAAGCCCTTCCACGTGGGTGAATCGTAAGGCATTGAATTTGTGATGATACGGTACGGAGCGTACGGTGTAGGTTCTTAAGGAGTGCATTAATCACGTCATTGAGACGGAAGACAATACGATCGAGTTCCATGCATGCAAATATCTAGTCGGTTGTTTGTCAAAGTTCTAAAATAACGACGTTGTCAACGATGACAATTAACGATAATTAATAATAATTATTGTTATAACCTCACGTGAGAGTTTGTATTTGTGTTAAAAGGCGATTAACGGAGGAATGATAACGAACGATACGCGCATTTCCGTAATCGATATGGAACATCACGGAGGCTAATTCCAAGACGTGTGAGGAGTTAAAACATCTTCTCGTCTTAATACTTCGAGTATCGATACGAATATCCCGTTGTCCGATGGAATTTTCTCTCGACCGATGGGTTCGGTAGAAGATCACAATTTATCCAACATCGTGTACTGTTGCAGGATCTTGTCGCATCCTTCTAAGAAACCTACTAACACGTCAGCTTGAGAAAAGCTTGCATTATCGAATAAAACATATCCAGCGTTACCCTGCACGATTTACGTAATGCGTACTTGCCTCTGGTAGGTCAAATGATGCATGCTTTAAGACATGGATTTCCATCTTGCTACGAAACTTTCGTCATTAAAATTGTCGATCGCCTTCTTTGTCCAATAAAACTCAGTCTCTTTCTATTATGTCATCCCACAAATAATTCGGTTTTCATAGTAATGCATATCATAATAAAGCACTCTCAAAACTTTCCATTAAGAACAAGAACAAAGTAAATTTACTATCTGCTTTCATAACATATTGATGCAGGTAGTTTATCCTTTCTCTTTTTGACTTTTAATTCATTCGATCGAAAAAAGCTGTTTTATTTATGGGATGATCCAATAGTTAGACAAATGATAACGCATACATTTGTTCGCGTTACGATTGCCCAATTCGAGCTAATCCCCCCAGACCATCGACTATGCATGAATTGGAATTAGAGTTGAATCGGAATTCGAATTGGAATTAATCGAAGGATCGGTTATAACAGATATAATAATGTATTATTTGCTCGCGCCTTTGTCTTTGACGTTGTCGAACGTCAAAGAGAAACTTAAAAAAGACTCGAAAGACTCCAAAAGGGGTTCGATCATTTATGTTCACGTTATGGTCACGCTTTTGCACCGTCAAATTATTATCTTTTCTATTCCTTGGTTGCCTTTGGTAACACTTTATCTCGAACTGATCTGTCAAGTGCGAACGAGTGTTACAGAATATTCTACACACAGAATATATACACGCAGAATAATATCTCTGTGTGTATCTGGCCGCTTGGGACATCTTTAAACTTGTACGGCAAGCTAGATGGCTGGATTTTTAATAAGTCACGCTCTCACGGATCGATTGAAAGGTACGGATTTGGAACTATCATGCCTGACCGACGTCAAACTTTCGAACTTAGATTTTGAAACGTTTTGACATCCACAAAGGATAAGTTGAAGAGACTACGCGGGTTTCTAATCTAAGAACGATCGATATGAGTAATGTAGCAAGAACCTAGCTATGACGAATCTCTTGGAGTATAAAAACGTTACATTTATTGCGCGAGCTACACCGGTATTACGTCAATCTCTCCAAGCATCTCGACGAATAGCAGATGTCTTCTGCCGTATCTCCAGTGTTGTTACCTTTTTCTTCCCTACCCTTATCGTACCCCACTTTACCGTAAAATTGATTCTATTCGAGAGAGTTGAAAGGGCATGCGAAAGTCGATAACAGGAACGCTACAAAAAGCAAATGTCACGAAAGAAGGAAAAGGAGAAAAAGAGAAAGAAATTCTTCCTTCGTTTTTGCAAATTATTTCGTACTCTAATGTAATTGATTTGTTAGGACCAAAGCTTTGCGGAGAGAACTTATCAACAATGATTTCATCGCGATATTCTGATACGTACGTATGAGTTTTCCTACCTTGCGTAAACGATATTCATTACTGACTGTCCTGTCTGATTTTACGGAAAGATCTATATAGTAGTAATACGTAAATATTCTTATTAATAATTCGGCAAGAACGCAAGTATGGGTGTAAGAAGTATCCATCCAGATAGTCCGGTAAATTAAATCGAGATTCAGAAAAATCTTCGAAGTTAATCGGAAGCTAACGTACATTTTTTATGATTTGTAATTCGTTTAATATCGATTTCTTTTTCCTTCGTTCTTTTCCTTTCTTTTCTTAAAGACAACGCTGTATCGTACTAACTTGAGCGCCAGGCAAAAACAACTAAAACATTTGTTGCTGTTAATATAATATATTTAGAAGGATGGTCGTAAACGTATAAAAAGAAGGTAACAGTATTTACGGAAATACACATGAAAAGTGAAGGCTCTAAATCGAGCAAACGTAGTATTAAATGTTAGTTACTTACATTAACACTTATTGTTGCACTAGTTAGGTATCTAAATACGCGTATGCTATTATAATGAGTTATTTTTAATGTATGATAAAGGGCAGTAAAATAAACTATACAATCTGCTGTTACTATATGTGAAAGAATTAGGGAAATATTAGCGTGTAGAACACGGGCAATTATGTAAGTACGGCTTCGAGAAGCGTTTAATGCGGCTTTTGTAATTCGTAATGTAATCAATGGACTTGCGTTGTATCTGGATGATACAGATACTCCAACGATCTGTTCTAAATTATCTAACAGGAACGATAATTCCAACTGTATACCATATTCCATATTTCGGAGTTCTAAAATATTCGATTTTTCTCGTGTTAACTCAACGTCTCGCGCCTCTATTCATTTTAACAATTTTTTTTCTTATAACGCGTTATATTGTGTTCACACTGTACTCATATTTTTTTTAAGCGTCGAAACGAGGTTGGAATCTATTGCAATTTTAGGCCTGCCGCGAAGCGGCCACTCGACTCGTGGCTCGATATCGGTTCGAAATACTTATCTCTGGTATTATCGTAGGTTTCGTTATCCGAAATTTCGTTGAAAAACGTGCTGCAAACAATCGCGTGGAACAATAAAGGCGATATGAAAAAAGTACCGACCGATGAAACTTTGCTGTGTCGTGACTCTTTCGTCACGGAGTAATCGCAAAGTTTGGAATGCATTTATCGAAGTGGACTTGTCTCAAAGTATCTTTCACGTTTACCATCGATTATTGCCGACTAATAGATATCGTTCTGTCTTTACACATTCCATTACTTTCTATAGCTGATCGTTGCTTACGAATTTCTTTTGAATTCCATTCGAACGTTCTAATCTTTTCGAAGAATTTCTTTTTTTCAACAAGCCTTTTAACGTTCTTATAATTGGCAAAATCGAAAATTTTTTAATGAAAAAAGAAAAAAATTGAAATACGAAAAAGAAGTAAATCCTAGCTTGTATGGCAATGGACGAGAATTCGTCCTATCGATCTATCAACTAAATCGGAAATCGATATCGACAGTTTTCTATTTTACGATCGTACGACCTAGTAGCACTTTGGTTACAAAGTATGGTAATTGATTAACATCGCTGTCATTTACGACTTCGAGACGACGACAACGATAATAACAGGACGTCGACGACAAATTCGTTATTTTATGCGTCATCAAGAAATCTATCTGTTTCGAAATTCGTCTCTCGATCGATCGAAGTGTCCAAAACTAATTCGACACCTTTTTCGAGCGATACTCCGTCTTTGTGATCATATCTATAATTCATAAGTATTATTTATAAATATTAACACTCTCGTTTTCCATATCCGAAAAACCTCAAACATGGTTGGAATCGGGTTGAAAGATTTTCTGATTTCGAATCAAAGTCGGACTGAAAGGGACGTTTTATAATTTTCGCGATTCCGTTCACTAGGCGGAAGTATCGTTGCCTTCTTCTTTTTGCTTTTCTCTTCCATCTCCACATTGTAGCCTTTGTTCGTTTTACGTTCTCTCAGTCTCTTTGTGCGCTGAACGGTAGGCGAGAGAGTAACGGTTTCTCGTAAGCGCGGCAAAATCAAATGGTGTTACACGCAACCAAGTTGTTTCTCGGCGTCCATCCGCACGTAGATTGCAATACTGCTTCGTCGCACCGCTTCGTTATTCCCAAACGAGCCGAAGATGTGTTTTAACACATCGGCTGATAAGTTTCCGGTCTGACAGATAGATGGCGTCACAAATACAAAATTAATATTTTTTTTTTTAGAAAATACTAAGTTTCAAAAGATAGCTGTAAAAATGTCATGACGATCTGACGTTTGGTTCAAAAATTACGGTGGTTTTAATGAAACAACTTTTGTGATTTTCAAAACAATGGAAAAAAAAGAATTTCGTGAACGTTAACGTTCGATTCGTTCGTCCTGCATAATGACGTCCACGAAATACTCCTCTCTCTAGCTCCCTTGCGTGTTGAGCGTTATCAGGATTCCAGTTTTCACGCTAAGAAATTCTCGAGAATGCTCGACTTCCTGGAAGATCTTGAAACATACGATATCACGTTTTGATATTTCACAAAATTAATTTACTCGGCAGGACGCGACACCAAACACATTATGAATTCAACAATTTTAATCCGTGACAGAGGAAGGACGAGAAAAATAAAGAGACTGTCTTGTCACGAATTGGCTGAACAGCAGCCGCTGACGTTGGTTGAAATTTCATTGAAGTCTCGAATAAAGAATGCTAATTCTTTTCGTGGGCGCGTGCTTGCGCGCAAAAGAGAGTCGGAGAAGTAGTCGAAGGTTGCAACCTTGCGATGATTAATGTTGTACGCTTGGAGGTAATTAAGTACGGTTGTGCTCTTGGTATAACGGGTTGGGTAAACGTAGCGCAAGGTAAGTCGTAACGGCATAGAACACCATCCTTTTTTCCCGTTCTTTTCCTCTCTCTCTCTCTCTCTCTCTCTCTCTCTCTCTCTCTCTCTCTCTCT
>JAITYT010000431.1:1035106-1046181 GCA_025433975.1 Liostenogaster flavolineata
TTCTTTTCTCTTTCTCTCTTGTCTCTTTTTTTCAGTCACTTTCCTCGTTCGTGACTTCCACTACAATCGACGGGAGCGTGTAGCCTCCTTTACCGTTGCGTTTCCTCGAATGAAGGCTTTGATTGAGTGTATTATGAGAAATTTCGAAAATGATCCTAGATCGACTTTGGTTTAGGTTTTCTATTATTTTGATGATTTTTGGGAACTTTATTTCTTTAGCCCATTAGCTTAAAGAGACGGCTCAATTCGCTGGTTTCATGCAATGCTATTTTTTAACTTTCCTAATTAATAAAAGACACAAATATTCATATTCGAATCTTTCTTCATCTCTATAAAATCTCTTGGTGAAATAATAGGTGTGTCGGAATCATTTATTTTACAAAAATGGTTAAATATATTTTATTGAATATAACTGCCATCATTGAATATAACTTCTATTTAATTTTTTGTGAATAACTTATGAATGCCATCATGAAAAAAAACTGTCCATTCATCGAATTATTTTATGATTTTTTTTAAAATAGATGAAGTGCCGCTCGATAAATACGTGTGCCATCGATCATCACCCCACCTCCGCTACATTATTTCTAGACAATTTTCCTCGAAATATCTTTGGACATTTTTCTTTCGCTCGGATATCGCGTCAAAATCGTTTAATGGTTCATGTAATTGTTCCCATGGTTGAAATCTCTGTCGTGATAAAAATTAATAACTTTTTCGTTTTCTGCCGTGTCCTCGGTTTTTAACGTTGGGTAAGTAAACAGCTGGAGAACGGTCAATAACAGTGATAATAGAGGTAATATAAATGATAGCAATGATCATTAAAATCGTCTTAACACGAATCGCTTTACGCTCACTGGTTTTTTTTTTATTCTAAAGGCGTGCCGGTCATATTATTTATATATTTTCTTATAACATTTCGTGAACTTTTATAAGAGACGCCTAAAGTTCTATCGAAACGCGTGAATTTATTTCGCTCTAATTCGTCGACTGGCCACGCGGATTTGTAAGAAAATCTCCGTCTGGCCACACACGCGGTACATATATTGATTGTCACCCATATACAGGTAACGTGGCGAACTAGATAAATTTTGCGGATTCGGAGTGGCTTCGTATTTAAAGTCGCTAAAGACGTAAAAATAAGAAAATCATTTCCAATATCTTGAAAACTATTAATCTTAAATAACCGAGTCCTAACACCAATTGACTGTCTTACTATAGCGTTGCCCGTATTTTATCAAGACAATGCAACGACCGATCGATCGACAAGTATCGCACGAATTGTTCGAGGTTGCCCTGCAGCTATCTTCTCGATCTTTCTTCTCCTTCATCCGGGGAACGTCTAACGAAGGAAGAGAAAGGATTGCGATTGATAATCCGCTCGACCTAGTCTCTATCAATTTCGGGAACCTCGTTATTACTTGATTATCATGAATCCCAAGCTATGTCTAACTCTTGTTATCGCGTCAAATCTGATAGACGCGTGGAAAATGTCCACGAATGTTTCACTTTTTGTTGTGCTTTTAAAGATTACGTCGACGTGACGTCTTTATTAAAACTTAACCGAGAATCGAACTTACATAACCTCTTTGGAATCCGATCTTTCTCTTTTTTTTCAACGATACTTTTTTTTCTTTACTTCTTTTAAGTTAATCCCTTCCGCTACATCATAATGTCGAAGTACATGTACCTAATTAAACGATGCAAACACTTCCCATAATAAGCCCAAACAGATCCAATCGAAGAGTAATTAACAAAAATTAACCAAAACTAAGAAAAGTTCAGTTTAAGAATAGTGCGGTGTAACGCGATAGGACATCACGAGTCAGATTCGTGGTAATAGCAGAAGGGGTTAATCGTTCGTGCACCTATCGTTAAAGACATTAAGGAACTAAGAGAACGAATAAATCGGTCTTCGTTGGGTTCTTTAATGGCATCTGATTCGCTCATCTTAGCGATGATTCATACGAGAGGATGACAGTACGTAACGACCTTCGAAAATCGACTCCTCTTCCTTGCTTTCATCACCTACGATGACGACGAAGTAGATGCAGTTGTGTTTATGGTAAAGTAGAATTTGTGCGTTGTGTATTGTGCGCTTCAACGAGCGTTCTCATCGCGTTTTGTACGTAGAATGTTACCGTCGTAGCTGTAAACGAAGTAGTAGTACAAGACCAACATGAATTTTAGATGAATCTTTCACACGGATCACCGAGATGGGGCAATTCTTGACCGGAAATCACAGTCAACTTTCGATCTGGAGTTAGCCCCAAGAGTATCAAAAGCTAGTTGTTTATCTACTTGCTCATTCGTCCATCCAACTATCGAAATATTTGTTCCGTGGCATCCGTCTGAAGTTAACGCGTAAAATTACGTTAGTTCCATTTTGTTTGTTCCTAAAACTGAATGAGATCTTTATCGAACGACGCAGCCAATATTCGTCACTCGTACTTTTAACGGCATGAAAAGAAGCGATTTATAGCGACGCCATATTTTAATTTCAAATTAATTCTTAACCTCCTAATCTTTTCTTACAACCATTCATATTTCATCATTGATAGATGAAAGGCATTTTTTATATAAGGCAGTCGGCTCTTTACGTTTGTATGTATAATACTTCAAAAAGGAAAGACAAAAATATTGCTTCCTGGTGGAAGGTTGAAAGTTCGATGTTGTAAATTCAAACCGATTCTATTGACAGCAACCAACGATACTGTATCGCAGATTTTCAATGAAAAAGGTATCGAGCTCCATTGAAAAATATCGTGATTTTTAAATTACAAGTTTTTTCACTTTGTATAACGATATATATGCGAACTAATGAGATACTTTTCGACCACACGATGGGATGTTACGTGCATATGTGTCGCATAGTACACGACAATAGAAACCATAAAGCTATTGTATCTTTTTTCATATTTTTATTTTATTATTTTTACAGTATTGCGACGTCGCAACCAGAGTTATTCCGCGCCTTCGTTTTTCTTTCCCTTTCTCCATGCATACATATTTCATCGTTATGAAAAGAGACGCGAGAGAGAAAAACATGATGTACGAGTTGCTTCTTTCAATAATTGACAGTATTCGATAAATCGACAATCACTTTTTTTTTAAACGCTTTTCATCGACTATAGTCACCATCGAATGCACACGAAAAACACAACGATAAAGAACAAATAAACGCGAGGAACTATTGAAGCATTAAAACTGATATCTCGCGTTGAGCGTCCAACTGAATCGCAAAAAGCTCGTTTCCATTTTTCTTCTTTTCTTTCTATTCGCTCCTTTGAACAAGTTTTTAACGATTTACACTGACTTTGTTTTGCAATATGATTGCAGGAGTGCTGGAGATGGCAGCCACCGAGAGCACGATCCGATTTAGTGGCCATACATTAGACAAAGCTACCAAGGCCAAGGTAAGAGATTACGATTATTTCCCTGTTTTACGTTCTTTTACTTGCGCTGTTGGAAAAAGGAGGAAAAATCCTTCGTGTTCTTTCCGATGCGTCGGCGATACTTTGATTTGGAGATTTGATGATAGCACACCCTCGTTTTATTGCTATTACAAGTTATATGTAGTCGTTTTTAAAGATTTTTTCAAACGAAGAGAAATCAATTCAAATATACGTAACGTCCTTCGTTCTATCCTTTTTGAAATCCTTATTAACGTTCGCGCTACTCGATCGAAATTCTGATCGTACTCATTGCTTAACGTGTCGTTTTGATAATCTCCTTTACTGTCCTAGGTAACTCTGGAGAATTATTATAGCAACCTAATAGCACAACACATAGAGAGAAAACAAAGGCTCGCAAAGCTCGAGGAGTCTTTGAAGGATGAAGGCCTATCCGAGCAGCAAAAGCAAGAGAAGAGGCTACAGCACGCTCAGAAGGAGACAGAGTTCTTACGGTTGAAACGATCCAGACTCGGTGTCGAAGATTTTGAACCGTTGAAAGTCATTGGAAGAGGAGCTTTTGGAGAGGTAAGTCCCTGTTAACCCTCGTTTATGTTAACCCCCTTGAAGTACGGCCGTCAAATAACGACGTGATGAGCGGTAGCAAAGTCATTTTGACCCACCATGAATTTTTTTTATTTACGAATATTTCGTTCATTATAAATGCAACAGTTGTTCTTAATTTATAAGGATAATTCGATAATTAATTTGTATACAGAATTACTTAACGTAACTTCCTCGAATTTTGTCCGTGGCTATAGAAAGCTAATGTAACGTGAGATAAACAAGTATAAATATGCTTCGTAACTGTAATGTTCTACTTTAGGTGTGATTCTTTATTTCGTTTCTCTAATTAGGTCCAGCTAATAGCCTGTCTCGGATCATACTGATCTCTTTTATATATATTCGATAATATATATATGTATTTTATCGTATATATGTCGCACATATACACTAACCTTTACGTTACCTTTAACCTTTATCTTTTAAATTACAGTCTCGAAAAATCTTATTAACACGTCAAGTACCCAGCCCGTTTTGCTTTTCGTTCCGTTAAGACCCCAGGCTCGGCCGTCAAGTGGGTCACTGCCGACGGTTGAACCAGAGAATGAACAGAAATGTTAGGAACCGCGGTAATATAATTTTTAAAAATTACATTAACTTTTTTTAAATATTACATTTTTTTTCTGAAGCCTTGATCGAACAAAAACCAATGTCGCCTAAGCAAAATATTTAGTCTCACAATCAGTGCTAAAGGATCGACACGCACGGTCGTATAATACCAACCCGAAGTCTGTGGTCAGGCCTGAACGGAAAGTCTAACATCGGTCCCTGAGGGAGGATCGACATGGCGTTAAATGTGTTAACTACCAAAAAAACGTTAGAAAATTTATGCATCCAAAAAATGAGATCAACAAGATATAAATATATCGATAACGTGACTTCGAAATCACACCGAACCATAAAAGTATATAACATTTGATATATGATAAAATAATAATAAACATTTTACTTTGTATGTTTTTTTACAAATGATGCTGATTTAAAAAGCACGTGGGTTTTGTAACTGAACTCAATTGAAGCTGAAGAATTTCTAAAATATATCGATGGGCCTAGTTAGGTAGTTGCTCAAAGAATTCTTTGAAGCTAAGAACAAGCAAGGCCCGTTCTGCCTTCATGAGTCTTCTTCATGTATACAGTTCAATATATCAGTGTTTTGCCGGAGCGTTCCGATGTAAACGCCTTTGTTGAAAATATTCAAATTTGTTAAATATTATTTATTACTAATTACTATAATTAGCATAGGCATGTCAAGCATTATGGATATTACATTATTTGAGATATCTGAATGCGCGAGTGATCAAACAAAACATAGGTCAAAATGATCCGGCTACCGTTCAGCTAGAATTTGTTCTCATTTCCGCAATTTTGCTTTATATTCATACGACAAAACATTGTTTATTTTTCTATAATATCAATTGTGTCAGATTCATAATGATAAAAAATTATGAAAACAGGTAAGACTGGTTCAAAAGAAAGATACCGGTCATGTATACGCTATGAAAATTCTAAGAAAAGCCGATATGCTCGAGAAGGAACAAGTTGCGCACGTTAGAGCAGAGAGGGATGTCCTGGTTGAAGCTGATCACCAATGGGTCGTCAAAATGTACTACAGTTTTCAGGATCCCATCAATCTGTACTTGATCATGGAATTTTTACCGGGTGGTAAGTTTGTATAATATAAATTGTTTATATTACACGTTTTTACAATTTAATGCAATTCCCTATATTTCACACTCGTAGGCGACATGATGACGCTTCTCATGAAGAAGGACACCCTTTCAGAGGAATGCACACAATTTTATATTTCTGAAACAGCATTGGCGATCGATTCTATACATAAATTAGGCTTTATACATAGGTGAATATTTTCTTTCGTATTTTTAATCATTTTGCATGTATCTTTGTTCAATTATATTTATCTTTCTTCTTTTTTTTTGCACAGAGATATTAAACCGGATAACCTGTTGCTGGATGCACGAGGTCACATAAAGCTCTCTGATTTTGGATTATGTACAGGTTTAAAGAAATCCCATAGAACTGACTTTTACAGAGACCTGAGCCAAGCAAAACCTTCAGATTTCAGTACGTAATTATCATTCTCTATGTAAACCAATTCATTTCAGAACTCTTGTATGACTGTTCATAATCCTTTTCATCAATGTGCAGTGACATCTTGCGGTAGTGGAAGCGGAGGTGCGATGGACAGCAAAAGAAGAGCCGAAAGTTGGAAAAGAAATAGAAGGGCACTGGCATACAGCACAGTAGGAACACCCGATTACATAGCTCCAGAAGTGTTTCTGCAAACAGGTTACGGACCAGCGTGCGACTGCTGGTCGCTGGGAGTCATCATGTACGAGATGTTAATAGGTTCGATATCCGTCACAAAGATTTCATAAGTTACGACCTGATTTTAATGATCAATCGTTTGATTTTAAAAAGTAGCGATGAAATATAAGTTGGCAGCGTGGTAAAGAGAATGGAAACACGTGTTTAATACAGAACTAATATATCATAAATAAAAACAAAATAATTTTGCGAATAACTACGTAACACTTGATCTTATTTTTATATCTATTTCATATTACATATATATTTACATATTTCTGTTCAATAAAAAACAATATATTTTACAATTACAGGATATCCACCATTTTGTAGCGAAAATCCTCAAGAAACGTATAGGAAAGTAATGAATTGGAAGGAAACTCTTGTATTTCCACCCGAAGTACCCATTAGCGAAGAAGCTAAAGACACGATTGTTAGATTCTGTTGCGAAGCTGATAGAAGACTAGGTTAATATTTTTACCTTTAAATGGGAAAAAAATGTAACGTTAAAAAATATTATCGTATTGATCTAACGTCTATTTTGGTGTTTTTAATTTTAGGATCGCAAAGAGGGATCGAAGAACTTAAGCTAGCTCCTTTTTTCCGAGGTGTCGATTGGGAACACATTAGAGAACGACCAGCCGCCATTCCAGTCGAAGTACGATCTATCGATGATACATCCAATTTCGACGAATTTCCTGACGTGAAATTGGAAATACGTACGTATTTCATTAGTACGTCGAGTGGTACTTGTATTTTAATATATGAGTAAATCAAAATATTTTTATGATACTAACGAAAATAATCGCAATGACAGTTTTGATTTTTTCTCGATTAATAATCAATTTCATTTTCCAACGTTTAAACCTGTAGAACGATTTATTTATTTGGCAGAGATTAATGTTTTTATTTTTTAATTAATTGATACGGGGGAAAAACGTTAAAATAGTATTTTTCTTTGGTAACAAATTGGGTATTATAAAGAAGTTATATTTCTATTCGTTGAAGATTCTTTGTTATTGAGAAGAGGTGCAGTACAGAATCGTTGTTGTTTTAATCGTAGCGTCGGCGCCGATGCCTCAAGATGGTGAAGTAACATACAAGGATTGGGTATTCATTAACTATACTTTCAAGCGCTTTGAGGGTCTAACGCAACGAGGCACACCGACCAAAAAATAGCAACCCTCAATCTTTTGCTCCATCATCGGTAATCAACAGTGCGATATGATCGGAGTTCCAGCTTTGGTACATCATCCTCATCCACCATTGTCATCGACGACATCACGGACGGATGGCTAATTCAGTACATTTTTGGATACACAATTTGTCATCGACAAATTGACATTTATATACATATTAAGCACGAGACACATTGGAAATAAGTACGATATTATCTTGAATAGTAATAGCAATGACAACGACTATGATATGAAAAAAATTGAAGTAAGTCAATCGAGACAACAGACAGAGAGTAGTGCAAACTGAAAGTGCATAACACCTAAAAATAAGTATTTGACATTTTAAAAGAAAAGTGTATCGGCAATGCACGTGTGATAAGAGCAAACGGAAATGTTTCTTTGTGCAGTAATGTGACTCTTGGTGGTCTTCGGTTTTATAAAAGCATTTTTTGCCCTGTCTTTGCTGAAGTTAAAAATATGTAGCATAATAAGCTCTCTGTGGTAAAGATATTTAATTGAAAAACAGGGAGAGAGTCTCGGTTCCAGTATCATTGTGTCTTATTATACATTTTTTATGCACTTATGTGATTTATATTTGATAGAATAATTACACTTTGTTGAACACCTGTACAGAGACACTGGCTGAGCTCTCACATTTGCTCTCTCCCTTCCCCCTCTCTCTGTACGTATCTGTAATACATACTGTGATACAAAATTGTTTAAAATCTATATGGCAGAAAGAGATTTCAAATTTTGTTCTTTCTTTTTTGTATTATTCTCATTGCAACAAAATTACAATTTTTCCTTCTGAGAGCTCTTTCTTGTTTATGACTGTAATAACTGCGTTAAACTATTCAAAAGGTTTTGTCAGAAAAGTTGATGTTTTATTTATTTCATTATTATTATTATTATCATTATCATTATTATTATGATTATTATTATTATTATTATTATCATCATCATTATCATTATGATTTGTTGCGATCTCGTGTGATAACAAATTTTCGACACTTTCTGTAAGATTTTAAATAAAATGCAATATTTTGTATTTTATTTCTGCGTACGCCTGATTTAATGCACTTTTGATCGTTTAAATTTTTTAAGAGAGTAATGCTAACTATCAAAATATCTCTTTTTTAATAAGTGATAAACTTTGAGACATAAGCTTTTCGTTAATTATATCAATTTATTGATTCGCGAAAAATGAAAATTGTGTATTTATGAAATGCGTACGTTAAACATGAAGTATTTACTTCCAAATTTGTTACATTGCGCGAAGAAAAGAGTGAATCTGGTACCGGGTCTCTCTCTTTTACATAATAATTAATAAACATTCTTGTCTGTGCCTCGTTATTATAAAACGCACGACAAGCTAAAGTACTGCAAAGAGCATAAAAAGGAAAAGAACGAGTACATTTTTCATATTCAGGGCTTCTTCATTGCCTTATTAAGGTTCCTAATATGACAGCCCAACATCCGTATATTTAAAAGAAACGAGAGCTAGACAGGTTAATCCTATAAAACAGAAGTCAATGACGGATGAAGTCACGATATATAACGATTTCCTACATATAAACACACCTGCATATTTATGCAATTTGTCGGATGAAATATGTTTTTGTTTGACCACACCGAGAATGGTATAATGTTTACATTTTGTAGTTTACTGGCGGCCAGGGCACCACAGTAATAATAGTATAATAATACAAATAGTTAACATGTAAGATACATACAAAAGTACCTACGTATACACGTATGCGCGCTCGAAACGTAGTATCACGTTACGGATAAATAACATGTATAAAATTTACAATGCTCCTTCCTCGTATGTTCCGGTGTAAGTCTATAAAAAATAAAACTACACGATATGCCGCTGTATATTTGACAAGAAATTAGTTTCATACGATTCAATCTACGTATATCTTAATACCATACAAAGTAACATTTCAATATAGTTTAATAAAGCAAAATGCATAGCGTATCAAGTACGAATTAAGTGGGTAATCTTAAAGGAAATAAAAAAAATGCAAAAACAAAACTATTTTCTGCATTGCTAAAAATAATCGGGGTTGTAACGTAAACGGGGAAAGTAGAAAATTAATAAATTTAGTCTCTTGTCGCTGTTGAGTACATATGCTCTGACGTCCATGCTACAAAGTAAAGAAATGAATTGCAATTTATTTATTTAAAGAGAAAAATCTAAGTAAAATATAACAATAGCCACAAGATGCCTTCGAAGCAGCAAGTTTTGGTGCCCTGGAGCAGTATAGATTACCTTTAAATAGTAACAACAACAAAAAATGTAATGTGCTAAATTTAGATATTAACTAGATGTGCTAATCCAAAGCAAGTGAATGTAGATTTTTGGAAGGAAAGTCAGTGATAAGCGTTTATTGAAAATGGCAATGTATGTATATGTGCGATTTATTATACATATATATATAAACGTATTCTGAAAAAGCTCCAGTAGATTACGATATTCATTATCGGTGTACACTGTAAATATAATGAGGCGCATAAGAAGTATTAATGCAGGCAATTCTTTCAATCGTTTTTCAACGTAATTAATTACTGAGACTGCCAATCTCACCTTTATAATCATTGATATCGCGCTTAAATCACCATAGGGGGATTGACGAGCGTACGGCGTATAGTCTGAAGTCTGTAATTTCACGCTTTCATATTAGATAATATAATCGACTTAGTTATTTGTTTATTGTAAGATTTAATTCGCGATAGATCTCTTTTATTTTATCGTTAATAGTTAATGGCGCCACCGTTACATTACAAACGCATGTCTACGTATGTACGGAAGTTTCCTTTTTACCGTGATGATATATTATCTCTCTCTCTCTTCTTTCTCTTTCTTTTCTTTCCCTCCTTTCGCGGAATCACGGTCAATTTTAATTTGAATGTATATTTAAATCATGTAATGCATGATATGTGGATGACAGTAAAAACACGTACATGACGACACTCATAAGATACGCCAAATTTACTTCGCATATCAGTGCTACAAGGAAATATAATCATGAGTATGATGTGATGTCAGAAAATTTATAGTAAATGCTATATTCTTTTGCAGCCATGATCCGATGAATAAGTCGAGTCGACGTGTAGCAGGAAAGCCTCTAAATAATGATGACCAACGGAATATCCGAATAATACTATAGTAGCATTGCGATTATTCATTTAATTCGATGGACAGATAAAGAAAAGGTCACGACCTTTCTATAGTGAAATTATTAAATGAATTACGGAAATTATTATCGATGATACGAAAGGAAAAGAAGCGTTACGAGTCACCGTGACTGTATTAATAAAAATCCTAGTGCGACTTAATTTACACGACTTTGTACAGTGATTTAGCCGAATTTAAGTAGCTGGGTTTAAATAGTTTTAAGTAGAGATTTTTCGGGATTAAGCACGTTAAAAAGTATGGTCGTAGTAATACGTTCCACACAGCCGGTTCTCAGGCTATATCGCAACAACGGTGATTAGTAATATCACAGTTACGTGAACGTCATGTACGTTCGCAAAACCTATAAAAAAAAAA
>JAITYT010000431.1:1105574-1118847 GCA_025433975.1 Liostenogaster flavolineata
TAAATAAATACAAAGCTATTAGTGTACTTTATTATATACATATAAAATATACAACTATTTATAATTAGAAACTTAACCAATGAAAGAAATTTAATAATATATCACAAAAAATAAAATGTTGAGAAATGAAAAATAAAAATTTAGGATATTATATTACTTTCACAAAATAAATTATTGACATCTAAATTATTTTATTATTAATATATATTTTCATATATATATTAATAAATAATATATATAAAAATTTCTTATTTTAAAACTTATGTTTTGTAAACATAGTAAACAAATTTTTTTCTACAGATATATGTATACAAAAGTTCTAATAATTAAATAATTTGTGCCTAAATATGTACTTTTATAAAATTAAATATATAAGGCTTTGTTCATAACGCTTTTAGAGTAATTTTGTGGTAATAAAACATTAATAATATTAAAATATTCATACTCTATGATATATAGTATTTGTGTTTCTGTAATGTACATAAACTTCGATTTTTAATCGAATTAATCAAAAGTTAACTAATCGACTGTTATTATTCTTCATTTGTACATGCCTCTGTAGAACTATTCACGCATTATTATTACATCTTGCGTCATAATTTTAGAATTATATTTGCAAGCAAATTTTACAATATACAAAAAATAAGAATGACCACATTTTAAGTTACCTGCGATATATGATAACTGGTTTCTGAAAGGTCTCTAGTACAACTCTACGCGTAGCGTAAGACATGTAAGTGCAAAAAAATATTCTAACTTGTACTATAATTATACGATTACCGAATAATATTGGCAAAATTATTAAGTCCCTTTAAAATTTTCCAGAATCTTTTTGTTTTATTTAAGAATATGTTTATGATTATCCTAACCAGTTCACTACCAATGGTAACATATATGTGACAGATGTTTTCTGTTATGTTGTGTTTTGAATAAAGTTACGAAGTTCCAAAACGGTAAAATATATGATGAATGTACTTGGTCTGCGATAATATTAAGTTATTTATAGTTTGTGGAGCAGTTAAATAGATCGATTCAACAGAAAGTTAGGTTATTAAGTGAAGTTAAAAATAATAGTTTGTGAAGCCATATTATTAAAATTATTATGTAATAATATAATTATATAATATATAAATGTTTTTTACTTTAAAAAATGTATCTTTTAGTTTTTGTTTACCAATCCTATTCATTTCCTTCTAATTTAATGTGTCATGTGACACGGAGATTAGTTTAAAAGAATGTTTATTTTACTTCTTTACAATATTATAAATATATGTACGTGAAGTTTTTTCCAATTGATTTTATATAGTTCCGAAAAAAATCTTGGGCTGTGGTGGACGTTTCTCCCAAGAAACCCTGATAGCGAACTAGTTAATTTAACATAATATTTAATATAAATTACTTGAACGATAATAGCTTTCATTAGCTAGATATTGATGCTTTTTTACGAATACAATGCATTATAAGATTCTACAAAATTAAGATGTATAATTATTACATATATACTTGTATAGTATAATTAATTAGGGACAGTATAAATTAATTTGTATAAATATACAAATGTATCTGATCGATACATTATATCAGAGTAAATTATATCAAATAGATATAATTTAAGTAACAAATGACTAAATTTCAAATGAAGCTCATCTCTGTTTATAAACTCCAAGTTAAGTACATTATAGGATGTTCATCGTAAAAAATACAAAGTAGTATTGTACTGTATAGCTGTCATATATGCAAATTTTATAATCACGTTTCGATAAATACTAGATTTATAAATTGCAACCTTTAATTTGACGAAGTAATCAGTTAGATAATAAAAAAGGAATAAAAACTTTAAAGAATAAACGGTAAAGAAACAACAAAACCACTATAAAATGTATTAAATCTATGATGTCAATTAACAAATATAAGAAATGAAAATAAATATAAATATAGATCGAAAATATGTTTAAAAAATTATATTATAATATCACGTAAATTAAACAAAAAGATTTACAAATTACTGTATAAAATATACCATTCCTGGAGGTCTATGTTGACCTGGACCAGGTCCAGGAGGTCCTTGCTGTGGTGGGCCACCCGGTCCACTTGGTCCTCTAGGTGGTCCAGGTGGGCCATTCGGTCTAGGTCCATTCCATGGACCTTGTTGGTAACCAGGTGGAGGAGGACCTTGATTAGGATGACCTGGAAGCGGATGATGAGGTCCTGGCCCAGGTCCCATTGGTGGTCCGTGCATACGAGGTGGACCTTGTTGACCAGGTCCACCAGGTCCGGGAGGTCCCATGCCTGGTGGTGGCATCCTTTGTGGTCTTACACCTTGCGGCGGACCCATCATCATTCTAGGTCCATGATTTTGTTGCGAATGTTGTGGATGTTGTGGATGTTGTGGATGTTGCTGATGAGGTGGCATCGGTGGCTGATGTTGATGAGGATTATGAGGGCGCTGACTTTGACTCTGTTGAGGAGCTGGAGCAGGCCGGGTTTTACACTGGGATTCAAACTACGAAAAAAATATAAGTACTTCGTTAATCTTTTCTTACCATGTGAAATCATTAATGCCACACTGAAACAGAAAACATGCTCACTTGATTTAATGCTTGTTTAGTTGGAAACGTTACTACTGGATTTTGACCATGTAACTCCTTTTTAGGTAATCTCTCCATGCAAATCCTCATACTTTGTTCCGATCCCAAAGATATTACGCAAAATCCCTTGGACTGTCCATTTGCTCTATTTTCAAAGAATTTTACTTCAACAAAATCAGATACACCAATACTTTGAACTGCATCAGTTATGTCTTGATCACTTGTCCACTACAATGAGATATTATGCTTATTGTAATAATTTAAAGATAATAACATAACAGTATTATAGAAAGTATAGGAAAATATTACATAATTATAAATAATAAAAAAGTAAATAGATAACAGATAATACAAAGTTCCTTAATTTGAATTTTATAACAAAAAACATATTTCATTATTCAATCATGTAATAGTAATAAAAAAATATTCGAATAGGAGTCTTCTTCCCATTCGCCTTAAATTTTATCAAAATAACATAACGATATTTTATAATTTATTAAAAAATTAAATAATCTCCATAAAAATAAATATAAATTTAAGAGAATTATCACATTATATGTTGCGTTATATACCCAAGTTAAGTTGCCAACATATAATTGATGACGTCTTCCTATTTGATTTGGTTGGATGTTATTTCCAAGCTGATGGTAAGGTGCATTTCCGTTAGTCTCCTCATTCGGAGATGTAGTATCGCCAGCCCCATCACCGGTATTTCCACTGGAAACACCACCGTTACCACCTGCTGGTGCTGCGATTACATCGTCATACAAATCCACGCCATCTCCGGCAAATTCATCCTGAAGCATAAAGGAAAAGGCACATCGCATGAAGGAAATAAAATGTAAAAATAAGAAGGTTCATTTATACACTAAATAAAGCATTTCTTTGACAGCCACCAATGAATGATTTAATGCAAAAAGTATAGCCAATAAAATCTTCAGAAGTTTATTGACATAATAAACGCGCGAAAAAATTTTGCTGAATGATAATGTTGTCTTTATGTATTATTTCACATGCAATATAAATGCAGTGCTCCATACAACTAAAATCTGATAATCGGGGTGGAAAGAATACTACGACATTTGCCTTACCGCTAACACCATTTTGATTTTCCTGCTGCAAACCTCTATTACTCGTATTTGCGCTAGGTCCGAAGTTACGCGTGTACACAAAACGCACTATTATAGAGCAGGCTTAGAAAAAGTTTCTTGCAGAATACTCGCGTGTTCAGATTATTCTCACACAAAAGTTGGCGCGATTAAACCGGTTTTTCGACGAAAGGAATGCGTGCGGTTCATCGAATGATCGTTACCGTCTCTCCTCCATGACGCCGAACACTCCGTTATATCAATGAAGATTTCTCACAGTTGGTTATGAGTTTTATAATTTTGTTGGCTTAATAATTATATGTATTATTTAACTTGTTATTGTTATCAAAGATAAGATCGAATTACCTGCGCGAAATCTTGCTCAAGATCATCGGCGTACAAATCAATGTCACCGTCCGCCATTTTACGTACACCGACGCTAACTGCAGCAGCCCATCATTTCCCTGCTCAATCCACTCTTGACACGCTCGTGCGCCCTCTTTGCTAAAACAGAATTTTCCTTTGATCGTATTGTCTCGTAAATTCAACACAACTGTTTTATATCGATGAGCGTGGAACGTATAGGAGTACTTTTATTATATGTATGTAGATTTAATCGGTAAATAATTATCATCGCTGAGACAAATTATTTCATACGTTGTCCAGTGAAAGAAAGAAAGTGGAAATTTATGTCGAATTATTCGCCGAAAGAAATGAAGATTTCGCAAAGTGATTTAAAAAAGATATATCGGATTAATAAGATAAATAAGATATGTCGGATATGTTTACCTTTATAAAATTATATTAATGTCGTACTGCAAGTCTACCTTGTCTTGATAAAATATTATAACCATAAACTATAGTACTAGATTTGGACAATTTTCTAACCCGTTTCTTTTTACGCTATCCGTTAAAAGAAGAAAGAGAGTAATTTAAATAGTTTATTATAAATCAAAAACAAAGTTGCACATTGGATATATATGTATATATCAAATGTATACTCCAAACGTATTATAACCTTAAGACTTCATCGGCTGTCAGATTGACATTGAATATATTACCGAGTGTATATATCGTGTGTAACTGTAATGAACGTTTAAAATGTCATCCGCTCATCTATCAGGTGGAAGATTAAACGTAGGTCTTGTACAAGAACAAGCAAGAAAGCAATTGTTGCATTTACTCGAAAAATGCGATGGTCCAAAGGTAATACAAGTTATTATAATTTTATTTAATATAATCGATTTAGTATCCTGAATAAATGTATACCTATTTTATCGATTTCGTATATTTATATATTTTGTCTTCAATAGGCGATTATATGGGATCAAACTCTCGCAGGACCAATCGGTCTTGTCGCAAAATACAATTTACTCGAAGAACATGACGTCGTTAAAATGTATCCCCTGTGCGGTGGCATATTGACAGTGCCATTAAATATCACCAATATAATATTTATTGTTAGACCTCAATTAAATCTTATGGATTTAATAGCTGAAAATATTCATGGGTACGTTTCGAATAATATTTGTAGAACTACTCAAAGTATAACCTATATGATCCATTGACAGGGAAGAAGGTAAAAGACCACGTAAAGAATTTCATATATTTTTCGTTCCACGAAAAAGTCTTCTCTGCCAAAAGAAACTTCAGAATCGCGGTGTCTTTGGTAGTTTCACCCTGATAGAGGAATTTAAATGCGATTTATTTCCATTTGATAACGATCTACTTTCTATGGAACTTGGAGAATCGTTCAAAGAATTTTATTTGGAAAATGATCCTACCTGCTTGTATCAAGTGGCAGAAGCCATTCAAGGTTTACAAAGATTATGTGGAAAAATTCCAAAGGTCACGGGTAGAGGACCCGCCGCTAGCAAAGTTTGGGAACTACTAGAAAGATTGAACAGGGAAGAAGAAGATAAGAACTTACAATCAACGTCTATCGAGCATTTATTGCTGTTCGATAGATCCGTGGATTTATTATCTCCTTTGGTAACTCAGTTAACTTACGAGGGTTTGATAGATGAAATATTTGGAATAAAATGCAGTAAAGTATTATTCTCATACATCTTTTTAACTTTATATCGCATTCCATAAAAACTGTTAGTTCGTTCGGACGAAGGAAGATCGTAATGAAAATGTTACATTCCGCACTTTCAGATACGGTACAATTACCTGCAAAAAAGTTTCACGATTCCGACGATTCACCAACAGTAATGTCTCTTAATGAAAAAGAACAAATTATACTTAATTCGGGAGAAGAATTATTTGCAGAGATCAGGTAAATATTAAGAATCTATGTTCTTTGAAAACCTGTAATTAGAATATTCTGTGTACAGAGATAAAAATTTTAATGGCGTCGGTCCAGTACTTAGTAGAAAAGCTAAGGTGATATCATCCCAATTCGATGAACGACATGGAGATAAAAGCGTTCAAGAGATAAAACAATTTGTCGCAAAATTGCCACATATGTTGGCAACGAAACAATCTTTAGCAAGACGTACGTTATTCGCGAAGATTATGAAAACTACTACTACTACTACTCATAGTCTACTATTATCTCAGTAGTGTAAATGAAATTCTTATTTTGTATAGATACTACAATAGCAGAAATAATAAAGGAAGTGACAGATTCAAGTGATTTTTTAGAATCTTTACAAATCGAGCAGGAATTATTGAATTGCATTGATACTGATAAACCAAATCCACACATCGAAGATTTAATAGCCCAACAACAGCCACTGCTTAAAGTTCTTCGTCTTCTTTGTATACAATCGTTGACGAATTCCGGCCTCAAACCAAAATTATTAGACTATTATAAAAGAGAGATAATACAAGTTTATGGATATCAACATTTACCGAGTCTTTTAAATTTAGAAAAAGCCGGATTGTTAAAAGCACAACAATCTATGCGACAATATACGATCTTGAGGAAAGCGCTGCGTCTTACGGTCGAAGATGAAAGCGAGGTTACGCCTAAAGACATCAGTTATGTTCATTCTATATACGCACCGCTAAGTGTTAGATTAGCAGAGCAACTTATTCAACCAGGAGGTTGGCAAGGATTGAACGACGTTATGGGTCTATTACCAGGACCTACCGTCAGCAATGTACCATATAACGTTTCGTCGTCCGTGAGACGTATGAAAGAAGAAATAATATAATAAATAAATAGTAATATAATAGATACACGTACGATAAGTTCGTAATGTAATGTCCATTGTAGGGAATTCCATCACAAGTGAAGATTCAAACTCGGATCCACCAAAATTAATTATGGTATTTTTTATTGGTGGATGTACTTTCGCAGAAATTTCGGCTTTGCGATTTCTTTCGCAACAAGAAGATTGTAAGTACTAGAAAACCAACCTTTTTCTCTCTTTTTCATTTCATTTAATTTGAATGGCAACGAAGAAAAATGTTTATTAATACGTAGAAAATGTTTTCCAGTAAACGTAGAATTTATTGTGGGAACAACGAAATTAATAAATGGCAATACATTCCTCGCTTCGCTAATGGAAGAACTCGAATATACTTAATAAGAACAAATTTCAATAAATGTATGCGCTAATAAATATTTGGTAAACGGAAACTTGAATGCATTTTATATTGAATGTTTCCAATTACGTTACTCTTACGATAAAACAAATCGAAATTGTAACCGAACATCGTATCGTTCGATCGAAAGTCGATCAAAACATAAAGTTCGTCCTTGTTTAAAGTACGAGCGTTGTCACGTTCCTTTTAGACAGTTTCGTCAATTTTCAATCAAATCACGGGAATCGTTTACTTTCAACGACGTTGAAAAAAACGAATATCGATAAAGAAAAAGAAAAAAAGAAAAAAAGAAAAAAAAAGGTAACAAAAGAAGACGCGCTCTCAAAACTTAAGGTTCGAAAGTAGTAAGAAAGTACTCTATTTAAGTATCGAAGATATTTAAAGAATTTAAAATGCAGCTCACACTTACCGGCAAACCCTACTCCTCCCTAGTTTACGAGTCTACCAACGTACAGCGCCACCCATTATCGACGGACGGCTCGACCGCCGTACAGAAGAGTACGATACACCCAGGGCGAAAAGGCGTGAAAAAGTTGGAAAAATTTCGGTGTGTTCGTCGTGAACGGTAGCCGTCGTGTTATCGAATAGCCGCTGATCGTCGCGTCTCGCGCGCGTTTGTCGTACGTGCACGACACGTACGGGGCGTGTACTTTTTCTCCCGGGGTGCGGTGCCTTTGGCACGACACGACAAATATCAGGATCCTCGGGTCCTAATATGCTCGAGTGATCATCCAGATTTCGGAAAAAGAACTCGTCCGGCTGAAGAGATTGCTCAGAGGTGCGCGCATGTCTCCGTGCCCGCTCTCTCGCCATTTTGGAGGTGAATATTACTTTTTTCCCTACGGACGGCGGTACCGCTCGTGAACTTGAAGAACCGAGTCGCCGGGAGCTGACTTTCGGACTTCGTTCGGTCGATACGAGCGCGGTCCGCGTTCTCGACCACGAAGCCGACTGCCACGGCTCCCACGAGTCCCACGACGACGACGAAGACCGACGACGTCAACGATAGACGATGACGTCCTCGACGTCTCCTCGATCGTCGTTGTTATCACGCGTACTTGTAAGAATCATTCGGTCAAATCGCGTTAAATTTACCTGATCCAATGACCCTCCTTTCCTTACGATCGCTGCTTCGTTTCTCTGCCTCCTACCAATTTCACTCGACCTCCTTCTTTTTCGTAACTCCCTTTCCATAAGTACGACATGTCACGGCCGCATCAAGACTGCGCGATCTAATTCAATAATTTGCACGTCCGCGAAATAAAAACACCAGCAGCGTATTACCGAAACGTTCTGTCGTGTCTCGTCGTCGATCTTCGTTCATTCGTAGAATTTAACAGTAGTAAACTTTCTTCGACGACGACGACGACGATCTATATTTTTCCTTTTCTTTTTCTTTCTCTTTTTCTTTCTCTTTTTCTCTTCTTTCGAAACGATATTAAATATATGTCACACGTGTACGATCGACCGAACAATGTTGTACAATGACGATCACAAGTATTTGACATTTTTCTTGTTTCTATGCCTTCTTGGTATCACTTCTTTCTTCGTTTCTTCTTTCTAGATTGGATAATTAAACTCGCGACTTTATCGTTTTCCTCGTATTCGTAATTGTAACACATTTTTGTTGGCTACAACGATTGTCTTTTTAACTCTTTATTATTCGATCCAGTTTAAACGTGTAAACAAATACGTTCTTATGTATATGACAATTTGAAGAAACATTTTACAAACGATAATTCATATTTAAAATTATTTACAAATTATCAGAAAATACATTGAAAGGCCAAATTTAATAGTTTCTTATCTTTTGCTTTTAAAAATGTAATTCTACATAGTAGATAGATAGAACAAATTTCTATAGATAGACGACAAATATAAGTTGTACATTTATGTTTGTAGATAGAATGTTATATTTGGGAATAGACTGACAACGGAGTCGACGAAACTAGGAAGCTCGGATACAAAGCCAGAGAAGAAATAAAACGGCACGGTGTCTGGAATAGGCCTCGGCTGTCTATTTATCAATTTCTTTACTATGCCAGCTGTTCCAAGACCCGGCAGCCTGAAAGATCCAGAGATCGCAGAACTATTCGAAAAGAATGATCCGGAAAAAATATTTGAAGATCTTCGTGAAATCGGGCATGGCAGTTTTGGGGCTGTTTACTATGCGAGATGTTTGGTTACCAAAGAAATCGTCGCTATCAAGAAAATGTCGTATTTGGGAAAACAGACTGTAGAAAAATGGCAAGACATTTTAAAAGAAATTCGTTTTCTTAGGCAACTTAATCATCCTAACACTATAGAATATAAGGGTTGTTATCTCAGGGACCACACTGCCTGGGTACGTAAGCGAATTGTTATAAAGATTATTCTAAATAGAAATCGAATTAACTTTTGTAATAATGGTCATTTTTTAATTATTATTATCGTAGTTGGTGATGGAATATTGTCTTGGATCTGCATCCGATATAATAGAAGTACACAAAAGACCTTTGAAAGAAGATGAAATAGCTGCGATTTGCGAGGGAGTTCTACGTGGTTTACATTATCTTCATTCTCTTGGGAGAATACATCGAGATGTAAAAGCAGGAAATATTCTTCTTACTGAAAATGGGACGGTAAAGTTGGCGGATTTTGGTTCCGCCAGTATAAAATGTCCAGCTAACAGTTTCGTAGGAACTCCTTACTGGATGGCTCCAGAAGTGATATTAGCTATGGACGAAGGACAGTATGATGGCAAAGTTGATGTATGGTCGTTAGGAATAACATGTATCGAATTAGGTACACTCATCTAAATTTATTAATCCCTTTGAAATTCGTTCGATTATATACGACGATAATTATTGAAGAAGGATGTACTTTTAATTGTTTCAGCTGAAAGAAAACCTCCGTATTTCAATATGAATGCTATGAGTGCTCTGTATCACATCGCCCAAAACGACACTCCGACTTTAAATTCGCCAGATTGGACAGATGTTTTCCGTCACTTTGTCGAAGTTTGTCTTACCAAAAGCCCCAATGAAAGACCAACGTCCGGTAAATTATTATCTGTAAGTTTTTCATACGTACTTTTCATAATATAATGCGACTCCGATATATACCTTACTGCATCGTACTTTTCTACCATAAAATCGGATAATGATCTTTTTAATCGATTTTAACAGCATCAGTTCGTGACTAGAACGCGTTCCCCACAAGTTTTAATAGATTTAATTCAGAGGACAAAAGGTGCGGTCAGGGAATTGGATAATTTAAATTATCGAAAAATGAAGAAAATCTTAATGATAGATGCATGCGAAACGGAAAGTACAGTTGGTGATGCGGATGGTTTGTATATTCTTGCATTTCTTTTTTGCATGTATGCGCGATAAAGGAATGTATGTATAAAGAATGAAACGTTATTATGTTTTGTAGATACTCCTGACGAACAAACTGGTGGTGATAGCAGTAAAAGTAACTCTATTACTTCGGAACACTCGATTCACTCAATGGGAGTTTCTGCAAGCTCTCAAAGTTCCTCCACAAATAGCTTACCACTGCCGAATGCAGATTCAAATGACTACTCTACAGGTTCTGTTAGAAATCGGCATAAAATATCAGCAGGAGGTGTCACTGCCAATCTTCTTGAACATGGTGCCAATAACTTTGCTACGATTAGAACGACTTCTATTGTTACTAAGCAGCAGAAAGAACATATGCAGGAAGAAATGCACGAACAAATGAGTGGATATAAAAGAATGAGACGAGAACATCAAGGTGCTTTGGTAAGGTTCTAGTATACTAAATTATTATGTTTGATTTGACAAAGTCCATCATAAATGTAGATTTAGTTAAAAAAGAAAATAAATTATTTTATTTACATCAAATTTACAGGTTAAATTGGAAGAACGATGTAAAATGGAGATGGAATCACATAAACAATTACTGGATAAGGAATATGAATCGTTGTTGCAACAATTTAGTAAAGAGCTTGAAAAATTGCAGTTAAGACATATTCAAGAATTGGAACGCAAACTTAAGCAAAACCAAAATGCAGAAAAAAAGCTTCATAAAGAAATAGCAAGTAGGCAAGAAGCAGATCGTAAAGCGTTAGAAGCTCAACAAAAACGGGAGTACAAAGTAAGAGCGCACTTAATATTAACCGATCTGCTTAATTCATTAGAGATTTTAATTAATCAATTTGACCGTTGATATTTATTATGCAGGCATATAAAGAAAGATGGAAAAAAGAATTATCTCAAGATGAAGTAGCTTCAAAACGACAAAGGGATGCTACCCTCCAAAGTCAAAAGGATAGTCTAAGACAAATGGAGGCACAAGAAGAACAGCGTTTACTTAGAGGACAACGAGAATATCTTGATCTTGAAATACGTAAATTTAGAAGAAAAAAGTTACTAATCTTCCACAGTCTCGAGCAAGAACTTTTACGCGAAGTTAGTACAATCTCGCGCATTGTATGATATAATGTATTGTAAATAGGTGTACTTTAAAGAAGTAAATTTCTTTTCATACATAGGAATTAAATAAGAGACAGCAACAATTAGAACAAGCTCATGCCATGTTATTGCGTCATCACGAGAAAACGCAAGAATTAGAATACAGACAGCAGAGAGCAGTTCATGCTTTACGAGAAGATCAAGTTCAACGACAACATTCTACTGAACTTTGCAATCAACAAGATTATATGCAACGGGCTGAACGTGATTTACGTAAAAAGCATGCGCTTGAACTTAAACAACAACCAAAAAGTCTTAAGGTACAATAATTATGATAATTTATTAAATTGACGACAACAAAAAATAATATAAACTAATTTTACATTACATTCGTATTAATTTTAGCAAAAGGAAATGCAAATTCGTAAACAGTTTAGAGAAACATGTAAAATACAAACACGACAATATAAGGCACTAAAAGCTCAGATATTACAAACGACTGCTAAAGATGAGCAAAAAACAGTAATCAAAAAGTTAAAAGAAGAACAAAGACGAAAACTAGCTCTTTTAGGTGACCAATATGAACAAAGTATTGCAGAAATGCTTCAGAAACAAAGTATACGGTTAGACGAATCACAGGAAGTAGAATGCCATAATCTTAAGGTAAATTCTTTAAAATTTCATAAGTAGCTTTATATGTATGATATATTTTGACGAAAAAATCATTTTGATCTTCCTATTCATTATGTGCACTGTCTGTAAATTTCTTTATGGATAATATACTATTTTACTACATAATAGATCCTATAGATTCATTTTTATAATTTATAGAACTTTTCACTGAAAATAAGTCATAATTATATAGCTTCGATATAAGTTTCGATTCGTTTGTATAACACATGTAACGCTGATAGTATTTTTAACTTTAGCTATTTATATCAATATAACTTATATTATCATTGACAATTTATTTCTTGTAGGAAAGATTAAATTACGAATTAGAAATTTTAATGGCATATCAATCTAAAAATAAAATGCAAGCCGAAGCGCAAAGAAATCGTGAACGACGTGAACTTGAAGATAGAGTATCTGTCAGACGAGCGTTGCTTGAACAAAAAATGGAACTCGAAACTCAGGAATTTCTTCGCGAACGTAGCGAACGAATACGTTTGCTTCATGAAAGACAGGAACGTGAACTACAGCAGTTCGATGAAGAAAGTGCAAGAATAGGATTCAGGTATGTGAATGCATTATGTGTTAGTTTTATATGTAGATCAACGTGTACTAAATAAAATTATGAGGAATATTTATTTACAAAGTGAAAATGAAGGTTAGATCTATTTTTTGTAGAACTAATAGAACATTAATAGATGAAATTCATCCTTAAAAACTGGAGTTATGTTACCCTACCATACGTATTTATATGTACACACACACATTATAATTTTTTGCTTTTGATTTTTCAATTTCGTTGTAATTTATGAAAAATTATGTTTTGTTATACATTACAAAATAATATCATCGCATGGTTTTCATGCAGGTATCAAATTTGTAGCTTATATATATATATATATATATATATATATATATATATATTTTT
>JAITYT010000431.1:1134420-1145569 GCA_025433975.1 Liostenogaster flavolineata
TATTTATTTGGTATTAATACCAAACTACTGATACATAACTAATAACACATCAATTATGTTTGATATAAAATAGTAATTGAGAACTGTTTAACTTCTTTTATATACCAGAAATTGATTTCTATTGTTTTCTGATAAGTAACGTAATGCAATATTGCTATTATATATTAATAGTGTACATAAAAAGATATATTTTTTAAAATCTTCAGAAAAATAGATTAAGAGAAAGTATAGGAGTTTAATTGTGCTATATTCAAAAATCATAAAAATATCTACGACTGTGGATTGTTATTTTTAGAATGTAGATAATTTAGCAGATTAGGATACCACATGCGAAATCAGAAGTTACTCAAATTCGAATCTCGGGTTCATGTATTACATAGGTATTACAATATAACTAAAAAATATAAAATTATTCTGAATATCAAAATCATATCATTCTTTTTGGTTTTAAATTAACAAAACTTGTTACAATAACTGGACCATATACTACGAAATATATTTATGAACAATATTATTAGCATTGAATGTATTGATATCTATATTTATAACGCATCTATAATACAAGTACAACATCTGTAAAACAATGCAGGCAGTAACATTTTTATATGATAGAATTATTATTTTTTTAAATAAATAATATCACCAAAATTATTTTAAAATTTTGATCACAAATAATTTGTTTAAATTATTTTCACATGAGAAAATATCAAAGATCTCATTAAACTGTATGATAATATATTGTAAAGAAGTTACTATAAAATGTATAAAAATATAATAAAATTACTCGTAAATACTGAGTACATAAAGAATATTTGAGTAAGGCAATCCCAGCCTTGAAAAATAATTTGTCATTACAGTAATTAAAATAAGTTTAAAAATTGTATATTTATCTGATTTATTAAAATGATCCACCGAAATGAAACTACCTATAGTCGTCCTTCTAGCTCTGTATTGGAAAACGTATCATACTTGAAAAAAAAATCAATTTAACATCGAACATAAAAAGTTTTATTATACATAGATATTCGTAAAATTGTTGAAATGTATATTAAACATTATTTTCTGTTCTTTCGAAATTAAGTGTAAAAACAAATAATAAATAATGTATACTTGTATAAGTTTTAATAATAGTGATGTTGTCCTAATAATGATCACAATATTATCATTAATGATGATATTAATTATATTACTGTTAATTCATAATGATTTTAACAAATGTTAAGTCAATTTAAAAATTAAGATCTAAACTAATATATAAATGCAAAATTTGTTTATTTAAAATTCCAGATTTGCTACATAATTTGAATAGATACTATTTAAGAGAACAATTAATTAATTATAAGTAATACTTCTATAATGTAATATTTTCTATTTACCATTTATGAAAAATTATTTTTTAGCGAACACCATACGTAAACTACTAATTGATCTAAACAAAATAATTACATAACAGAGTAAATCGATAATAATGGAAATAATAATATGACGTGCGACTAATATAAATTTTATTTTTATCTGTAAGAAATTTCCGCCGTACTTTATTATATATCTCGTTATACGAGAAATTGTATTATATGAGAATTTACATATATGTAACAAGATTTAGAACAGGCCTGACCAACCCAAATGATTTCACGGGCCACTTTGATGACACATAATGTTACAGCGAGTTGCACTTTATGTAAACATGCTTTTAAAAAATGTAATACAAATACAAAATGAATAAAACTTTATATTCAATATAATTAATTTTCGAGTCTTAGTTAATGAAATATTTGTTTATCCTTTCTTTCACTTAACTTGGTTTTAATTAAAGTTTTGATAGAAATATAAAATCATTCAGTGAGCAGGCCTGATTTAGAGAATTATTTATAACAGTAAAAATTAAGTAAAACTTATACAAAATTTATCATAATATTTATTTAGTAAAACATAAATTTGAAATAGTTTCTTATTTTTCTATCAGTTTATAGATAGTTAAAAAAGAAAATGATGTCATTAATGTATTTATTTAATATCTAGCATAAATGAAACAAACATTTATAATCATTTATAATATAGATTATGAATTACTTTAGACGATTAAATCGTTATTCTTAGATGCCAATCTAATATCATATAATTATTATCAACAATTAAATATCATAATTTTGAACAATATCAGTGAATGTTTATCAGTATCTTCTTTTTATATTTTTACATATGCATTGGTACTGATAATCTACATTTGCTAAAATATTTACTAAATTTTCTACTTTATAGAGTCAGTCAAACATCTTTATACGTATAAATTCATTATACTTGATTAATACGCTATAAATCCACATTATTTAAATTGGCTGCAGATCCAGTTGGTAAATCTGGTGGTACAAATTTGCCAATAGGTTGTATGGCTTGACGCTGATCAGCTAATTTACGCATCTCTTGTCTAAGCTTACCCAAAATAGCATGATTAGGTTGATTCACTGCTGCTTTACCTTGTAATAAAGTAATTTCTTGTTCAAGTTGTTTTTTTTCTTTAAAAGATTTTACACTTCTTGAACCATATAGTCTTAGTAAAGAACCCCAAGACTGAATGTGAGGATGCATAAGTTGTAGTATTGCTTGAGCTGCTCGTTGTTTACCATCCTTTTTATTGCGACAGACCTAAAATTATTATGTACTCTATTTAGCTTTAACGTTTCATTTAAACGTTATTTTAAACGTTAATCAACTTTATTTTAAACGTTTCTAAAACTCTAAAAGACAGTACAAAAATTAAATCTATGCAAGATCACATTACAAAAAAATTATATCATACATTCTTTGTAAGTGAAGATATAATACTTAAGAGATTGATACATTTCAGTTATTGTAATATCATAGTGGTTATTGTTAAATAGATAGATAGAATAAATAAAATATAATAGTAGTTCTATCTATATAGCAGATAAAATTTAACGATTTCTATTCTACAAGGCAAATTGAAGTAAGTGTAATAGTTGATTCTTCGCTGCAGTTAGAGCCTGAACGATATATTCGGAACGATACATGTTCAATTACAACCAATTTGTAACATTATCTTGAGTTATAACATATCATAGGTAATTGAATTTGTTTTATACTTTGTTATAATATTATAGAAGTAAGAATGTACTAATTCATTTAAGAAAAAGAAGATTTAAAATCCCTTAAACCTCTTTTTTGAAGTAAAAAAATTATTAACGCCATGATATAATGAAGCGAACTTTTTTTCATATTTTATGCAGGAAAATCAGGTCAAAATACTTACGACAGTAGCTTCATGTTTTCCGACCCTCATTGTAAATTCATTGCGTTGATGTTTTAATGTATTTACCGAATAATTAATATGCATATCTCCAAGACCGTAATTTCTTTGGAGACAAGTGATTAAAATTGCATGTGGAGATGGTTCAGTTGTTTTTGCACAAAATTCTGCTACGCGTGGATCAGTAATAGAAATTTCATCAAAAAATGAAAGATCGGCATCAGAATTTCCCCTCGATGCTTTGATTGTACGACTGCAATTACCAGATCCAGTATCTGCACTATTATCTCCAGAAATTTTATCTCTCATTTGAGGTATCAGAATTTCAAGAGTCTTACGAGCAGCATTAGCTTTTGCTTGTTTTTTACTGCTACCAAAACCACTTCCATATTCCATATCATTAATACAAACTACTGCAGAATATGGCGTTGCTGCGTTTTCTGTAATTAGCATTTATTATTAATATAATTAAATTTTTAACATAAATTCCATTTTGTTTAGAACATAAAATACACAATGAATCTACTTACCTAATTCTTTAAACTTATACGTTGGTTGCTTTTTTAATGCATGTTGAACATATTCATGAAGAATGCATACGTAACTTTTGCCAGAAGGATTCATTATCCAGTGTTTTGGTGGTCTTTGTACACCATTATCATCACCTGCCACATTACTACCACTTCCTACTACATTTGTATTAGTAACCGGAAATGTTATCAATTTGGTACCATCAGGTAATGTTGGACGTTCCAATTGTTTACGATGTTTTTTATTTTTTGTAAACTTTCTACGAGCTGACCATGATCTGAAAATAATTGACAAATAAACTTAGACAGAATATGCTGCTTATTATATTTAAGAATATATCAATTTTGAAAATATACTTACTGAAATCTCATAACTTTTATAGCTTTAAATCGAAAAAGAGACTGACAGTAACCTCTTAGTTGTTCACTATCCAAAGAATGTGCAGCACGGTTTTCTTGAATTGTTTCAATTTTAGCACTGGGAAGACTACAAACTTCGGAAGAAGGTTGACGGTCCTTTTCTTTTCTTATTTCTTCTTCTTCTTCGTGCAATGCTCTTTTGTACTGAAGGCAAGGTATTGCACTGACGGGTACTTCGTGTTTTCTTACACTTCCTGGCCCAAGAAAATATGGTTTGGCAAGGGTGCACACTCTACTTTGTTTATGCAGATACAATGGCATTCCACTGTTATGTGTAACTTGTACCCAACCCTCAGGAAGAACATCAAAATGATTATGTCCAATTTCTATAATAAGTAATTTATTAAGATTGAATTATTATTGTTGTAAATAAACAAATTTACATTTATATAATATATGACACATTTCATTTTAGTATTACTTTACCATCTAAAACAAGCTTCTCCTTTTCCTCATATGGCATATTATCCTTCTTGTCTTTCCTCTTTCCTTTAAATTCTTCTGGTAAACCTAGTACATAATACTTAACTAGAAAAGGTACTTGGCAGCTGCATGATCTGTACTAAAAGTACAAAAAACAAGTAATCTTACTTTATCCTGCCCCATAAAACTGATATCTATATGACATATTACAAAAGTATGTGCTTTAATATATTCACAAATATTAATGTAATTTTCTTCTTTTCTTTAAAATGTAGGGATAGTTTTAGAAGAATTAACAATAACTATATATTGGATAATTGAAATTGGCAGGAACCTCAAGAACTTTGAAGAAAAATCATGCAGTTTTTACGAAAAAGAAATCTACCAGCTGGTAAAACATTGGAAAACAATGTAGAAAATGATGGTGACTATATAATTGATTAATAAAATTGTTTATTCAGAAATGTAACCACTTGTGTTTTATTTTCAAATCGGACACGAACTTTTGCAATCATCTAATATTTATATTTTATATAGATTAATATATCATATAGAGATATCATTTAAAAACATAAGCTACTCATTATTTAATTCTTGAATTTGTAATTTAAGTAAAGAAACAATAATTAAGTTAGATAAAATAAAATTGATTTTAAAAAATATTATTACGACTTATATGGTTAGACTACCTTCTTCAAGCATAGCTTCAATTTCTTCGTCTGGAACATCAGAATCCATGCTTTCATTCGATTCAGAATCCATATCGGAGCAATTTTGATCTGGATGGCGTTCTAAGTCATCCAAAACATCAAATTGTCTTAAATCATCTGTAGCTGTACTGCTATCGTTACATTCTGTAGTTGCTTGTTTGTCTATGCCATTAATTAAATTATTGGCAGATTCATTATGTTTCATTATATCCTCTTCTGTGTCACAACTCTTATCAGAGCCTACACTATGTCTGCTATGATCCTCACTTTCTTCCATAATAACTGTGCTCAAACAATCGAGATCCTTGTTCCATAGGTCGTTCGTATCTTGATGACAATGTTTGGTTATATCTTTTGTAAAAGTATGTTCATCGATATTGTTTTGGAAGTTTGGTTGCAATTCCATCATGTTTGCATCAATGTCTTCATTATTAATTTCCATTGTGTGATGAATCATCTACCAAATACTATAAAAGTTAATTAATCACTAATAGAAAATAAAAAACTAATAATGAGGCATTAGCTTGCACATTTATAGATGTTTTGAGCTTCTTAATATTATTAACAAAGGCATTTTATTTAAATGCAACAATGAATTTCAAATATAATAGCCCATATATCACCCATGTATATTAAGTTTGTTGTTTGGCCACACCACTTTCACCAATGATGCCAAAGTCCAATCGATTTGAAACCATTTGAAAATGGCAACGAAAATTGGACATTTGCATTAGTGTTAGCAGTTTGGGGCCTATTATATATCCATAAGAGTATATTGCACGAAGAAGCTCTTATATTGTCACAACTGTAAGACATAGCTGATATATATTTGATGTATTATTTCAGCTCATTAGTCCCAGAACTAGACAGGAACAACATTGACAAATCGAACCTGTTACTAGCTGGGATTGTGTGCTGATATTATGTATAATTAGTACTTAACCTATGTAACTCATTTTTTTAAAAATGCAAATTATAAATGTAATATACGTGCGCGCGCGTACACACAACACACACACACACACACAACACACACGCACAACCATGCACATATAATATAATATATATATATTATATTATATATGCATGAAATATATTTGGTAATCGAAAAAGTATCGAGCCTTTTTAAGTTAAAATCTAGTGAGCAAAGGACTTGATATTTTTTCGATAACACAATGTGTGTACACACATTCATAAAAGATAAATACATATTATTGCAAGTGCAATAATTGTTAAATAACATACATTAAAAACTATTCTTCGTAGATTATTTATTACATAATAAGCTTGAAACAAAAATAATAAAATTTATAACCATTAAGAAAAATCCTGAATATATAAGAAAGTGAGGTTAATTAATGAATATTCGAATGAATAGAAATTGTTAAATATATATATATATGTATATATATATATATTTACAATACAACAAATAGCCGCTTATCAGTCAAACACAATCACCATTTAACAATTACCAGTATTTTAATACGAATTTATATTATTCGTGCACAATTTTCTTCTTTCCTTCTCTTCTCGGATGTAGTGCGATATACGATATATGAACTATCGATGACCGATATTTTCAAAACATCGATATGTAAATGTTCGATATTTTTGACATCGATGGTTCGATGTTTTTTTAGGTATCTCTATTCTTAGTATAATTTTGTTAACTGTAAAATATATTTTATCTACATAATTGAAGATAGTGTTATAAGAATGTTAATTTAATTTATGCATTTTATTCATATAAAGATAAACATTTTGATACTTTGATTACTATTTTAATGCGCATGTGCATTACGTATTGATTTGACATAATCACAACATTTTATATATATGCATAAAAATGTAGAAAATAGTAAAAAAGAAAGATATCTATTTTAATACAGTTATACTATTTCTCAATTTTTTCTTTAATAGTAAAGTAGTTGAAATAAACAATAAAAGCTCCACAAACAGAAAAAAAATTAATAACACTAATAACTTGTTAACAATTAATAGTATGAAAATTTTGCAATTTCTCGATATATATTTATAGTGATAATAAATATTTATTTGGTATTAATACTATTTATTTGGTAAGTATAGTAAATAATATATAACCAATCCGACGAATCTATGATGTATAGAATAAGATGTATAGAATAAATCTAAAATTAAAAATTGTGTTTCACAGAAAACTTCTTTTATGAACTGACTTTTATGTCATGAATTAACTTTTATTACTTCATGTTATATCGTACTCTCGTGAAAGTTTCTGTGTTACAAAGTGAAATAGTATAATAAAAGAAAGGTCGTATCTATCGTAGAAGTAGCACTGGTCGTAATTGTGATTAGGTTAAATATGGAAGATTTACAACGTAAGTATATCTTTTAAATATATTTCACCTAAAATCTATTAATGTTTATACATGATAATACTGACTTGGTAATATGGTTAACCTTAATTCCTTTTTACAGAAAATATTTGTAAATCAATTCCAAGGAATTTAACGAATTGTGTCACGTATTATAAAAATAATGAACAGTATCTTTTGAATTATTTACAAAATTTATTACCTTCATCCGACAGTAAATCATTAATGAATGAGTTACGAAAGGTATATATAATATTAAGATTGTAACAATATTGTCACAAGGAATAAATTCTGTGTTTCTTTTCAATAAATAAATTGATTCAAAATTTATTAAATACTTCATAAATATACATTACATAAAATTTGTAATTATTATTTAAAATTACAATTTTATGGTGTGAATTATTCTATAGTACTTATTAAATAACTATATTACATATCTGTAAATCTATATTTTAATATTAATTTAATATACTTTAGATTTAAATATCTTTATAACATTCTTTATGACTTTTTTCTAGACTTTTATATTTAGTAAGTTAAAAGCAAGGCGTACACAACGAGTAAAGACAAAGAAAGGAAAATGTTTTAGTACAAGGAAGCGAATGCTTCTTGGCTTAGCTAAAGTTGGCTACAATAATATTAAATATACAGATATTTTGCCATTGCATCACTTGTGGATGAAATATATGCGACATATGTTTGGAAATAAATATTTTTCAAAACTAACGCAGGAACAAAGTGATACACATTGGGAAAGTATCAATCAGCAATTAATGAAGGCTGATTATCATGGTGCAAGAATTTCAGTCTTACAATCAAAGTGTCCCAGTCTTGTTGATATTGAAGGAATAGTAATTCAAGATACTAAAAATACTTTTAGAATATGTGGACCTGACAATACCATTAGAAGTAAGTTGCATGATTCAAGATAGCTATTAAATTGAAATTAACACTTTTAATAATATATGAGCATATTAAAAAAAATTAATATAAATATTAATAAAGTAATAAGCAAAGTTAATATACAAATTCAATAACTTATATATTTATCTAAATTATAATTTTATCGTTTCAAAATACCTTTATTAACATTTATACATAAATTGTACAAAATGCTTAAAATATTTTACAATGATAAGCTCCCCTTGGAGGCTACTAAAACATAGTGCTTATGAAAAGTAATAAATAGAAAAATTTAACATTTTAAGTGTTCCGTAGAGTTTCATAGAGAATAAAACTTATACAAATAAACCCAATTATAATTCTAATTAAATTCAGGTTAAATTAATATAAATAAGTTGTTTTAGTAAAAAAATTTCCGTTTATTAATTCTGTTAAATAATACATTATATTGATTTTAGAGAAGAATTTATTGCTGTACTAAATTTGACATTTGTTGATTTTATTTAATAGGTAACCGTTAAAAAAAGGTATTCAAGATAATAAACATAATAATAAATATAAAAATAAATGTTATTTGAAAAAATAAGAAATTCCAAAATTATATCACAACCATTATATATTTATGAGTTATCTAATATTTAAATTAGTTATTAATGATGACATTAATCATTATTTATATTTTCCTCATTGTAAATAGACAATAACTAAATATTTTCTTATTCTTAAAAATTACATTCATATCAACATCTACACAAAAGTAGTAGATTAAAATCATTAATGATAAGGAATTATTTATTCTAATAGATAATAATGTATACTAATGATACATTAAAAAAATTAATGTAAAATTAAGTTGTAAATTTGTTTGGTAATTAAATATTACAAGTACAAACGAGCTAAGAAGAATATTAAAACATATTTGACATATTAATATCAAATTGTTTTGTTGAATATGTACAATATAATATTTTGTACATTTTTATTTCAGCAATTCCAAAAAATGTCGTTGTGCTCAGACTTCACTTAGATGAAAAAATACTGCAATTATTTGGAAAGCAGCTTTGTGTAAGACCTACTGAACGAACAGTTAAAAAATTTAAAAGTGCGCATTATTTTCAATTATGATAAGTTATTGAAAATGTAACATATACGTAAGAAATTATATGCCGACATTTATGTTGTAGCAAAACTATCACTAATCAATATTGTTGTTTTATAAAGAATTTCGTTATAATTTTAAATATATATTAAGAGTTTATAAATATAATTGTAAATTACATATATAAAGATAATTTCTATTATAATAACAATTTTCATTCGATAGTAATTTAGTGTTTATATGCTAAATAAATATTGTATTCCTATTATTTTTTCAATTAATTTTATTTCCTACATTTGATCAAAATATTATAACTTTAATTATGCTTATGTTTATAACTCAATAATACAATTCTGTTTACCTAAACCAAGCGATAAGATAATAATCCAAAAAAAAGAAAAAATTATTTCTTGAAAAAATCGCCTTTATATATTTTAAAATTTTATTAGTTTTGGCATTGATTTATATCATCCATTAAACATAGTTATTAGAATTATTTGTTTTTTTATAGCATTCGCTATGTGATAGAGTATGGTATATAATATATTTATCTACTACTTACATATTACATTAATTAGCAATACAATATTTAATTTTACATATATATGTGCATATGCACATAAATACTTATATGTTACATTTTATGCATGTTTCTTTTTATATTCAATATGTGAGAGGCAGGGGAGAATGTGTATAATTTCAATATACATTTCATTTACTGAACTAATATTTCAATAAAATTCATATATAGATAATGTGCGATACAAATTTTACTAATTTTCATTTATACTAATGTGTGTTTAAACATATTTTTGAAATAAATCATTATTTATTTTATGTATTTTAAAATATTCATTAATTTTTGAAAATAATACCATCTATTTTTATCTTTTTAAAATCTTAAATTTTCATATATATTTCACTAATTTATTGTGAAATGTAAATATTAAACGATAAATGATATTTATATCTATTATGTATTATATCATTACATTAGTTTGTTCTAATGAACTTTCATTTCATATTTTATAAAAATAAAAGAAATTAGAGATTATACTCCCTTTGCTTTTGTATAATGCAAAGAATGCTTGTAACAATGTATGATCTAGTAAGATGACTTTTTTAGAAATATGATGAATAAGATGTGCAAAAAAAACATTTTTCATTACGTCTTATACATTGATCCAAAAGCAATATTAAAACACAGTATCTACAACATAAAAATTAACAAGCTGAAATGTTTAACAATACAACTATGTTATATCTATATATGTTGCTTCAAATTTATGAAAATTTAATCTTTATTAACCCTTTTAGTACCGAACGACGATATATCGTCGTTCGGTGCACTTGCCAAAAATACCAACGACGATATATCGTTGCGCCTCCGTTGGAGCCTTATTATACTCATCACAAGAGGTCTGTGTTTCAAA